>CAUIUS010000213.1:0-96913 GCA_961210405.1 Drosophila mercatorum | reverse complement strand
AAGAAACTAGCTATAAAGAAATTAGATAAATTTTATAACTAAATAAAAATAGGGGGTTTTTTATCGATCACTTTAAAAACCCTTGATAGTTATCGATTATTTAAAACAAGCTCAATCGGATCGTGCTAAACACGGACCCCCAAAAAAAAATTGAAGTCCCCAGCTCTTATATGCCCCTGAGATCGGCGTTCAAACATACGGACGGGTTAAATGGGCCGGTTTTTCTCCCTAATCAAGAATATTTTTAGGGGGTCTCCCCGCCTCCTTCTGCCTGTTACATATTTAAACAAAACCATAATATCCTGATTTCCCACTTTCAATGGGCTTAGGATATAAAATTAAGATAAGCAGGGCAAAAATATCGGCTCTTCGAAAATTGGGGATATATCTTGCAAAGGCTGTGTCGACTAGTGCACTCTTACTTTTTTTTATTCTATTATATTGTTTAATTATATGCGTTTTCTACATACATTTTTTTACGTATACAAAAAAAACAAAATAAACAAGAAAGAACGTTGCTGTCGGACGCAAACGACAGCGAAATATACCCCCACGTCCCAGCAGCCCACGGGGGCCTCTATCACATTTTTTTTTTTAATTTAACCGAAAACCCCACTGTAGCCGCTCAAATTAGCTGCAGATTAAAACTTTTCATTGGGGGGCCGGGCAGTTTCAATTTGGATAGAAGCCGTAGAACCCTTACCTTAGCAAAAGCACACCCTAAATCGAGAAAATGGCATCTCTCAAAAGAACAGGTCCAACTCTGAAAATGTGATTTAAGTTCGTTGGCGAGGTACAGGTGTGGGCTCGAACACCCCGGTGCGGTCATGTTGATTTTTTTTGGTTATATTTTCTTTATTTAGTTATTTTGTATTAAAAAAATATTCTTTTCAAAAAATATATATAATTTAACAAATCAAAGACAAGGTAAAAGGGGCCCACAAAGTCATTATGTGGCGCGTTATTGGCTCAGAAGCTGCAGATGTTTCGGTTTTGATTTCCCCGCCCCCAGTGGCCGTAGCCCAAAAAATTTTTTGGCATGTGCGTTCGGGAATAAAATTGTAAAGTTTGGATGCTTACATTCAAAAAAATCAAATATTACGGGTATTTTTCGGTATTTTACCCCCCTTTTTGGGGCGATAGAACCCCCCCAGTCACTTAACTTTCCCAATTTTGAAGCTAAAACTGTAAGAGATATAAGCTGATATTAGTTGCCACGCCCCCCCGAGGGCGTAGATATATCCGCCAAAGCTTTTTTATTTTGGGATGTCGACGAGTGTTTAGTTAAAATCTCCAATCTCTAGCTCTTCTAAAATAGTGTTTCTGAGATACAGGAAAATGCATTTTCCCATTTGCCACGCCCCCAGTGGGCGTATCCGGGGAAAAAATTTTACACTTTATAAAACGAGGGTATACACAGTATATATTTCCCAAAATTTTAAGTCTCTAGCTTCAATAGCGTGGAAATGGTTTTCGTTCAACCGGACAGACGGACGGACGGACGGACGGACGGACGGACGGACGGACGGACGAAAAGACGGACAGCATGACGGACATTGCACAAAACCCAAAATACTATATCACTAAAAAGGGAAAAAGATAAAAATAAAAAAAAACTCTAATCGGGCGCCCCCAAGTACCCGAAACCCCCTGCTATCCTTTTTTAAAAAAACTGCATAATTAGCATTTTTGTATAAACGCCCAGAAAATTCAATTCAATTCATTTTCAATTGTTAAGCCAAAAGCACCATCCGTGTTTTAATAGAATAGAGGCAACCATTTTCGATTTAATTGAGCAGCTGATAATTCGCCTCTGTATGTCTTATTTTGTACATGTATGGGAAGACTGTTTGCTCTGCCTTTTTTTTTCCCTGTTTGGCCGATTGGCCAAATGTTTTGTTTAATAATTTCTGTGTGAATTTTGGATTTGAATGAAATTTAGCAATTTGACGTGGCGTGGCATCAAAATTTACCAAAAACCAAAATTGCGTAAGGCTCAAGTAACACTAAATGCAAAATTTGAAGACTCTAACTATAAAGATGAATTAAATAGAATTTTATAACATTAAAACGATGATAATTATCGAATATTTGAAACAAACTCGATCGAATCGTGATATACACGAACTTCAAAAAAAAATTTGAAGTCTCTAGCTCTTATATTTTCTGAGACCGACGCGTTTAAACATACGGACACGGCTAAATCGACTCGGATTCTCTCCCTGTTCAAGAATATATATACTTTATGGGGTCTGTCACGCCTCCTTCTGCCTGTTACACACATTTTCACAAACATACCCTGCTTTCCCATTTTCAGAAACGTTCTTACTTGTTTTTTTTATGATATGGCTTATGAAGTAAAGAAAAAATTTATTTTTTGTTCATTAGGTTTGCTTTTTATTAAGAAAATGTTTTTTGGCTATAGCATAATTGGAAGAAAAGTTATAGCAAATCAAACTGATTTTTAAAAGGGCGTTACATACAGAAAATACCCTGTTATTTTCGAATTTTTCGAATGTAAGCATCGAAACTTACAGTTATATTCCTGAACGCCCACTCTATGCCTTTCCCAAAAATTATTTGTCTACGGCCACTGGGGCGTGGCAAATCAAACTGAAAACATCTGCAGCTTTTAACCCAAATTTATATATATATATGTGTTTAAAAAAGAATATTTTATTAATACAAAATAACTAAATAAAGAAAATATAACAAAAATATCAACATGACCGCACCGATGTTCGAGCCCACACCTGTACGCTCGCCAACGAACTTAAATCACATTTTCAGAGTTGGCACCTCTCTCATTTGAGAGATGCCATCTCTCTCGATTTAGGTGTGTGTTTTTGCTAAGGTAAGGGTTCTACGGCTTCTATCCAAATTGAAACTGTCGGGCCACCCCCAATGAAATTTTTAATCGGCAGCTAATTTGAGCAGCGACAGTGGGGACTTAAGATTATTTTTAAAATATGATGTGATAGATGCCCCTATGGGCTGCTGGGACTTGAAATAGTATTTCGCTGTCGGTTACGTCCGACAGAAACGTTCTTGTTATGAAGTTAAGCAAAAATTTTTTTTTTGCTCATTGGTTTTGCTTTTTTAAGAAAATGTTTTTTTTTTTTGCTATAGCATAATTGGAAGAAAAGTAGCAAATCAAACTGATTTTTTAAGTGTGCTAACACTTTAACTCACTGTACAGCAGAATTTTAATATTTGTATGATTATTTGCTAAAAGGGTCAACAAATATAATCGTATTTTATTATCAGTCAGTTGAAAAACTTACACTCATAGCTCGTAAATAATTGTTGATCGTGTCTCGATGTCTGCAAATAAGTGTATTTACTCACATAAATATAACAAGTAGAACTAATTTCGAGCAAACTTTTTAAAAAAAAGTAGACTTGAGCATTACATTAAAGGCTGTGTCTGTTATATTTGTAGTTTTACTACAATAAATTCTATGTCACAGATTCGATGTTGTCAACTCAAGGGGAACGAGAGATGTTCAGTTTAGTTGATCTTAGTCGGTTTACATACGGATCATAACTGGCTACGCTTTGAGAATTTTTTAGATGTTTTAAGTAATAATCAGACTCCGACATCAGAAGTTGGATCTGACTGGCCTCCGAGAACTATAGATGGGGTATTGCGTATAATAATGGAACAACAAAATAGACCCATAAAATCAACTGCATCCACAATAGATTAGAGAAATGGGTGAGGCTACCAAAATTCAACGCTGACTTTGTTCGGCACATCGCAACAGTAACTCAAATTTTGGAGCAGAGTGTTCATTACTCATCGAAAAGATAAATCACAACTTAATTAACAAAGCGCTTGCGAAGCATCGCAAGCATCACATCGAGAGCTTCGTGGTGGGAATCGGCGCCCGCGAGGCTGTGTTTCCGACGTCGGTGAGTGAACGGCGGAATGTCAGTCTGTGTCCAGACTTTGTAAAGCAAGGGTGAGTGTCGAGACCCCGAGCTCGAGATAGTAAGACAAAAGAAGTGAAATTAGTGGAAAAGTTAAATAAGGAATCGGAATAGGAAATAGGAAGAAAAGTGAAACAGGAAAACAGAAACAAAGCGTGTTATTTCTTATTGGTAATTTCTAAGCTCTAACTCAAACTAACCTCACGCCACCTTGCCCCTTTTGCGTGCGTGAATTCGAAGGCGAGGAAGCCCGCCAACACGGTTAGTGTCGATCGGCGTGGCGAAGCGCCTAATGAGTCGACACTCCAAGGTGAGATTAACTCCGCCTGCATGTAAATCGACTCGGCTTGTCTCCCTTTATCAAGAATATATATTTTTTATTGGGTCTGGCGCCTCCTTCTGCCTATTACATACATTTCAACAAAGCCATTATACTCTGATTTCTCATTTTTAATAGGCTCGAGGTATAAAATAAAGAGTCTAAGAACATAAAGTTTTTATACTCTGAACCCATTAATATGGGATCAATCTCAGAAAGTTCGATCAAAAACGTTTGTCTGCAAAAAGAGTTATTAAACATTTTATTTCCCATAACATTGGCATACATTTAGCAGCCTAAGCGCAGTTACCGCTGCGATTTGGGCTTGTAAGTGCGTGCTCCTATGTGTGTATGTTGCTTGTAAACTCGATATGCACGCCCTATACGGGACCTACATCGGAAATTTCAAATCTCTAGCTTTTATATGTAGGTTCTGACCACGAAACACGAATGTTATTATTAAATTTATGCTAAACAAGTAAGTGTGCTCTAGTCGAGACTGCTCGACCAAGAGATCCCTGAACCCTGCGAAGAACTGCGATTCCTAAGAGCCGTTAACATTCTCCGTTACTTTTATATGTATATATGTAGCAAGCAATACATACACACACACAAACACACAATCTGCTAACTGTACATTATGACTCATCAGCTTCGCTGCTGCTGCAATACGCCCATAATATGAGATATTAAATGTTTAATAACTTTTTTCTAGACCAACGATTTTGATCAAATTTGTTGGGAGTGATTATGATTATTATATTACAAAAACAACAAAAACAACACTAAATTTGAAGACTCTAACTATAAAGATGAATTAAATAGAATTTTATAACTAAAGGAAGTTATCGGTTTTTAATCTATAACATTAAAACGATGATAGTTATTGAAACAAACTCGATCGAATCGTGATATACACGAACTTCAAAAACAAATTTGAAGTCTCTAGCTGTTATATCTTCTGAGATCGACGTGTTTAAACATCGGACAGGGCTAAATCGACTCGGCTTCTCTCCTGATCAAGAATATATATTTTATGGGGTCTGCCACGCCTCCTTCTGCCTGTTACATACATTTTCACAAAACCATTATACCCTGATTTCCCATTTTCAATGGGTTCAGGGTATAATTAACAACAAGTTGTCCGGAAAGCGTTTTAATAGCATTATCATTTTAAAAAAACATTGGTGATACTGGTATACATAGCACATTACAAATTTTAAGTCAGGTTACTATAAATGAGAACTCACTTCAAATATTGTTTCATGTTGTGGAATATCAATATTTGAAAAGAAACATTGTTATTGGCCGTGAAATCATTAATCAAGGATTCAATGTTATTTATCTCCAAATAAGTTCGAAATCGTGAAAGCCAAATCTGTAAATATTTGTTCAGTAGATGAGTTGTGTGAATCTGATAAAAATAAGTTACTAAAATTACTTGAAAATTATTCCACTGCACTTATTGAGGGAACATCATCTACTCGTGTTAGTACAGGTGAAATGAAAATTCGATTGGTTGACCCTAGTAAAGCTGTACAACGCCGGCCCTATAGACTTAGACCCTGAATAAAGAAACATTGTTAGAAAAAGGTTGAGTGAGCTATAAAAATGTAATATTATTCGACCCATTTGTTCTCCCTTTTCAAGTCCCATGCTGCTCGTAGAAAAGAAAAATGGGACAGATCACCTTTGTGTCGATTACAGAGAGCTGAGTTCTAATACGATAGCAGACAGGTATTCTTTGCCGTTAATAAATGACCAGATTGATAGGTGGCGGGTGCAAATTACTTCACCTGTCTTGACATGACAAGTGGCTTTCACCAGATCCCAATTCACCCTGATTCTATAGAATATACGGCATTTGGCCAGTATGAATTCATAACTACGCCGTTCGGACTGAAGAATGTGCCATCTGTGTTCCAACGGGCGATTATGCAAGCTGTAGGTGACTTGGCCTACTCGTATGTGATTGTTTATGTAGACGATATTATGATTGTGTCGCCCACAATTGAGTTAGATTTAGAAAGGCTAAAAATAGTACTAGACATTCTCACAGGAGCTGGATTCATTTTCAATATCAACAAATGTAGCCGTCCAGTATCTGGGATACGAGATAAAGGCAGGAGAAATTCGACCAAAAATGCTACAACTGCATTGATCTCTCTGCCACCGCAACAGACAGTTCTTAATGTGCGACAGTTCATTGGTCCAGCATCCTATTATCGCAAGTTTGTACCTGGCTTCTCTCAACTAATGAAGCCATTAACATCAGGAAAAGAAAGTTTTGCTTGGATTGCTGAGCACGAAGATATTCAAAACAAAATTGTAATCATCCTTACATATAAGCCAGCTCTACTAATATTTAACCCACAACACCTTATAGCACCCTAGCACACTGATGCTAGCTCGATCGGATTTGTTGCCATGATTTTCCATCGCATCAACAACCAACTTAATGTTGTAGAAAATTTCAGCAAAACAACTTCCGCCGCCTGAATCCTGTACCATTCCTATGAGCTCGAAACGTTGGCAACATTTCCGTCCGTCAAACATTTTCGGTCTATATCGATCTATCAAGGCAACGAAGTCTTCAACTTCTTTGGTGACCAACGCGCATTATAGCCGACCAGGGTAGATGTTTTTGGACAATTTGAGCGCTTACTAAGTACGCTTAAAAATCTATTACCCGCAGTTAAATTAAGTCACAGATTCTGGAAAGAATGTCTTGGCGAAGTGCAGTTACCGTTAAACTACACAACTAATCGGGCAACTGACGCAAGTCTCTTGATGTTGATAGGAAAAAAAAGCTTGATCTCTCGGATTGGTTCCTCAATTGGACACAGAGCTGGAAGTGGACTTTGACTCTACGGGAGCTAGAGCCAGTAGCTCCATGAAATCGTTAGCTTCTTATGATAAAAATCGATTCGACAAATCCAAGGCAGTCGTTGTAAGATACAGAGTTGGTGATTATGTCCTTCTTAAAAACGAGGAGAGTCACAAAACCAAACTAAACCCTAAATTTAAGGGACCATTTTCGGTAATAGAGGTTTTGGATGGTGAGAGATACAGGTTGAAGCAAGCGAATATATAAATATTGCCATGAAGATATTAGAAAACTTCCAGAAAGATGTGTTTCTCAAGAGCTGGGCATTGACAGTGAAGATTCAAGCTCGTCAAAGAGTCATGTGGAGAAAGTGATAGTGAACCGTCCAAGTAAGACGATGATTGAAACAATGAATTAAGTTTAAAATTTTGGTCACAAGAAATGAAAAATTGATTGCTGAAAAATTATTATTTAAAGTTGAATAAGTGAAATATTGAAATATGATTCATAACGTCAATATGATTATGTTAACATTAAGAATAAATGTTAAAAGTTTTTATAAAAGATGTTTTCGATATGTTATCCGTCTTGGAAAGAAGATGAGTTATCCGTCTACAGCGAACATTGTATACTGGCGGAAGGCCAATAATTGGTGTTAATAATAGATGTTAGAAAGAAAACATTGAGATATTCGTCTAGGTAAACGAGGAATCACGATTGAAATTGAAATTGATTGAGGTCAGTATGGTAGAGAAGTGAAAATGTCAGAATGGCTACACCGAAGCGTACTGTATACACGCACGGTAAGCACGTGTTGATGCGTACTGGTATGTGTGAGTGAATGAGTATTCTGTTTTGGGTATTTCACCAGAATCATTATTTCATCACATTAGTAATATTGCATCAGCCGCTAATTGTGCTGTGATTGGTTATTTGCACGCCCCAGTGGCCGTAGATATATTCGCCATACTTGTTCGATTTTGAGATGTTAACCCGAATATATATACCAAGTCGCAAGTCTCCAGCAACAATAAAGATCAAAATAAGACTTGCAAAAAACAGTTGAGCGTTTTTCTTCACGCTTAAAGTCAGAGCAGGAGCGAAAAGAAAATATTCCGTTCTCGGTCTGAGCAAAAGCGATTTTTCCTTGTCTGAATCGGTCTTCGCATTAGGGTTGTTTTTTGCGTCGATCTTTATTGCTGAACATCTTTTCGCGAGCGAAATTTTTTTGGTCGCGAGCTGAGCCTCAGTAAGTGAGCAAATGACAGAAAAAGTCAATGCAAAATGTCTTTTGGCACTCTTACATTAATTTGCCTTGTTGGAAAAAATATTTTTGTTGGTATTAAGAAGTTAATAAACTTCGCCGTTCATTTAATATGAAATGTAGGGCTAAAAATGAGTTGCTGGTTAAAACTACCTGTGCGAGCGCATTTAATTGTGAAAGTTTAAGCTTGATATCATTAAAAAATTAAAATATTTAGTAAAATTAATATACAAACATGCGACGCAAGAATATTTTGCGTACATTGAGTAATACCATACACAAAGTACGTTTGCATCGCACATGAATATGCATCAGTCGATCAAAGACCATTTTCATAATTTTACTCAAGCGTTCGCTCGCGGTCTGACCGAAACAAATGAGAAACGAAAAAATCGGTTGTAGTCCGAGCGAGAGCGAACTGAGCCAAGACCCGTTTTTTTCTCTCGCTCGCGAGCATTTTCGTCAAATACTCAGTGAAAACTGTTATTCGAACACGAAAAATGCTCAACTGTTATTTGCGAGCTCTGCTCAAAATATAACAGAATTAGTAAGAGCATAACATATAGTTAAATTTCTTAGGCGAACTTTGTGAGATCGTAACAGTAAGTCACGTGCCAAATTTGCGCGCTGTAGCTTTAAAACTGTAGAAGATACAGTTTGACCCAATTTTCCACACCCCAATGGGCGATATAGATATAGCTTTTTGATCATGGGATATAGACGCGAGTGTTCATTCCAAGTCTCAACTTTCTAGCCCTTCTAGAAATAATGTTTCTGATATACTAGAAATTCATTTTTCGATTTTCCAAGCCCCTAGTTTGGGTATCGGGAAAATCTTGACACTATCAGCCGAAGGTATACACGAGTATATATTCCAAATTTTAAAGCACTCGCTTCAATAGCGTGGAAGTGGTTTGTGTTCATACGGGCAGACGGACGTACAGAATGACGGACATTGCACAAAACCAATATACTTATTACACTTCGAGAAAAAGTATTACCCTTTGCACAAATGACGACAATATCAAGTGTTCAAAATTCACCAATCTCAATAAAGTGAATAATTAACATAGGTAATAAATACACAAATAAAATCAAGTAAGAAAACTTTAGTCGTGACCGCTCGACTATCAGATACCCTGAACCCTGCCAAAAACCGCTATTCCGTGTTGCTTTAAAACTGTAGAAGATGCAGTTTGACCCAATTCGACACGCCCCCAATGGGCGTAGATATATCCGCCATAGCTTTTTAATTTTGGAATGTCGAATGTGAGTGTTCATTCCAAATCTCAACTCGCAATAAGTAGTTTTTCTGAGATACAGGAAAATGTGGTGGGCGTATCGGGGAAATCTTGACACTTTATCTGACGAGGGTATAGACGAGAATATATTCCAAATTTCAGGTGTCTAGCTTTAATAGCGTTAAAATGGTTAGCGTTCATACGAACAGACGGACGGACAGCATGACAGGCATTGCACAATATAAAAACTAAAACTGATTAAACTTCATGAATAAGTATAAAAAATAAAAATTTTAATTATAAACGTGTTTTCTATCGAAATTACTACGTACATGAAATTTGGGACACCCATTAAACTTTCGTTTGTAATGTGAATAATGTGAACATAATTTAATATATTACGTCTGCCTAATAACATACCTGGAATAATCCTTTTACAGAGTATTAGACCTCGCCTAGTAAAACAGCTAGAGCCGACGTCGGCTAACATAGCTCCACAGCAATGACATTTTAGGCAACCGTTATGCCAATATCTGTCTAATGCATATAAAAGATATCTATCACTTATTTTATCTATAAAAATATAAAAAGAAAAGTTAGTGCACAATATATTCATTTAAGTAACATAAATTACCAAATTCAATTATAAATTTATTACATTATTATTATATTATCATATATAACGATTGAGATTAGTAACCCATTATATCTCTAATGGTAAGCATTTTAATATTAGGAAAAGGTTTTAGTGATTTGAGTAGTATTATTCTTATATAAATCCGTTAAATTATATTATTTAAAATCAGTTTAATTACTACGTTAGTAAAGTGAACTGAAGAAATTATGTTAACATCACTTTTTAAAATTTGTTTGAATAGAATACAAAGAGAATTTCGATAAACCCTACTATTTTAATTTGTTTTTGACGATTTTTGCGAGATTCAATGAAAACCAGCAGCATTAAAATAATATTGCCTTAAAGAAATTAAACAATTGTATAATAACAGTACATTTAACACGTAAAAGCTCTTAACTCCAGACTGCTCGACTATCACATCATTCGGCGCTGATATATAAATATATTATGTACGGACGACATGGCTATGTATACTTTAAGGAGTCTGACACGCCTCCTTCGACCTATTACATTTTAACAAAACCATACCCTGCTTTCCCATTTTCAATGGGATCCTGGTGTTAATTCTAAGCCGGAGATAAAGTATTTATCAAATCGAATAAAAGGGTTGGTAACAAACCAATGCCCCTTTCGTTAAAAGTTTTACAACCTGCATACGGACAGACAGACGGACAGGGCTAAATCGACTCGGCTTGTCTCCTGATCAAGAATATATATACTTATGCCACGCCTTCTTTTGTCTGAGGTTGTCTCCATTTATAAATTACACCAGTGCAATTACGGGTTTGTTCTTTCATCATCTCTTACGTTCGACAATAATACAGTCGCTTCCATAAAAACAGTGTCATGCGCGTTACAGTGGTAATAAAAGAAGACACTAAGTGTGTCAAGTGCAAATATATTAAACCAACAATTTGCGCTTTGTAACCAACAATTTTGGCAGCACTGTTACCATTGTGTGATACTTCTGCTCATCAGTCAGCAGCATGGAAAAAAAGCTTGTGCACTTACGATCCTGTTTATAATACAAGATATGATAACACAAAGATATGATAACCGACGCATCTAGTATACCTATATGCGAAGATGTATCAACATTCCTTGAGCTTCAAATTCATCACTAGCAGGTCAGCACTGCAAATAACGGATCACGCTGCACAGAACTGTGTTTTTTGCAATAAGCCCAATCATACTATATACAAATGCTCAAGATTCGCAAACTTGTCACCTTGTCACGAAACTGAAGTCAAAAGGGCTTGACTATGTTTGAAGTGTTTAAAGGTCAGCCAGCAATCACGACAATGTGGTTCAGGCGGCGAGTTAGGCGGTTCAGGGTATAAAATTAGTTAGCTGTCTATGAATTGGGCGATTGCAGGTGGCTACCGAAAGAAGTACAGTTTGCATCAGCCTTCAGTATCATTGCCATAACAGTCTCAAATATACCGGGCAGACACTGTACTCATGGCTTCGCAGGTTACTTTAGAACTGGATACTCAAACGCGTTCGGCGTTTCTGGGAAGTTGAGATCATCAAAGACTCAGACGTCAGGTTCAGCAGAGAATACTCCGACTGCGAGTCACATTTTGCAAGGCATGCCCTATGGCCAATACTCAATAGTAAGCTTTTTGGTGAGTCTTATCAGTAAGGGCGGCACTCACCAGTTGTACTCACCGAAAATATATGCAAGATGCATCGCTGCGTAGACACCCGGACAGGTATTTAAAACTAAAACTGACTCTACTGTCGAATTATCTTGGATCAATGACGAACCCAGACGCCTTAATATATTTGTCGCAAATATCCCCTTCGCTGTACATCCTGTCACAATCCACAATGGATGGTAGGCTTTACGTACCTACAGTGCTAAGTCTCGGACATATCGACGCATTCCCGCGAAATGATCGTATGTCCAAAAATGTAATTTTACAGAAGCTTTTTTTAATTTTCTTAAAATATAGTGTCTTTTTTGCAGTTATTTTTCACAAGTTCTTATTCTATATTTGTAAAGTAGTTAACTACACTTAGAATAAAAATGTGTATGTATTTTCGCGGTACATAAAAATTTTTGTATACATACGCTTAAATTGAAATTGATTTTTTCCGAAACTAGAACGAATTCAGTTTTTGCAAGTATGTGAGACACGTTTTCTAATTCAATATCGCAAAAATCCACATACGATCATTTAGCGGGAATGCGTCGATATTATCTCAAGCTTCACTGCCCACTTAGTTGAACGCCTCATCGGTTCATCGGGCCTGATTTCATTTGTAAGCCCAGATCCTAGTTTCTAACCCCGGCAATTGCGGAAATATCTTCTGTGGAGCGTCGAAAGGCTATTTTTTCTCGTCGGGCGACGAGACGAATCTATTCACATCTACATTAAACTTCGATAGTCACCATCTAATCATGTTACCCAAAGGTCATCCACTAACACGAGACAACTGTTTGCTTTGCTACGAGGGCCATCTGATTGGAGGGCTATCTGGTTGGTCAAAGGCATAAGAACTACTGCATTTATACATGCGCTCCAGCGGTTTATGTTCGCCCGATGAAAGAAATGTCAAATTTGGTTCATCCTTAAAACGGCTGCTGGCGAAATTAGAAGAGCAAGAAACAATCTGTGTCTGTGATTCTGTTTAAGCCTACGTTGCTAACAGCTGGTATATTAGTTAAATGATTTCGGGAACTTGTGCCGTATTCTTTGCGCTTCGCCCTCACAAGGGCTCCTAGATCGATTGGGCAGTGAATATATGTTTTCGTTATCGTCGAAGCAGATGCTCGAGCGCAGCAGCTCTGCAAAGATACTCACGTACATTCAATCATACATGCAAATATACATACATATATTCAATCGAACCGTTATTCCTTAAAACCGCTAACATCCTCCGTTTTTTTATATGTACAGCACAAGCAACACATACACACACAGACCCAATTAAATGTTTAATAACTTTTTTTGTGATAGACTTTATTGATCAAACTTTCAGAGCGTGGTTGAGTCATTCATGTGTGTATTTGTCAAAGCCCAAGTCTCAAGTAATTTAAATATAGTTTGTCTAAAAACACTTTACACACTGCAAAAAAAGTACATTTTTTGATCAATTTTAAGTTGAATTGTAAAAAACAGATAGCTAAAATAACAATGTGTAACAAAATAAACAATAAGTAAGAAAACTCCAATCGGTTGTCCTGACTAAAAGATCCCCTGAACATATTTTTTTTCATTTTTCCCAATTTATAAAAAAAAAATGCAAACTCATTCATATACCGGCTTATTTGCAACTTCCTTCAATTTAAATTTTTGGCATTCGATCTTTTCATGCTAAATATACCTACATTAAAATTTTCAATTTAAAAATTTCTCTTGCTCTTATAGGTTCTGAGATTGACGTGTTCATACATATGGACATACGGCTTGTCTCCCTGGATACGTTTTTACTCCCTGAACCCATTGGGAAATCAGGATATAATGGTTTTGTTGAAATGTATGTAACAGGCAGAAGGTGGCGTGGGAGACCCCATAAAGTATATATATTCTTGATCAGTCAGTATGTATGAACTAGTCGACCTCAGAACCTATTAGAGCTAGAGACTTACACTTTTTATGAAGGTATCTGCATAAACCGAAAAGATCGAGTTTGTTTACAAAAAATCGGTTTTTGTTAAATTTTGGATGACGCCTCAAATTGGCAAAACACGACTTCAAATACTAGAGACCTATGCTTTGGCAAATACACACATATGAATGACATTATCATGCCCGTCTACAAAAAATTTATTAAACATTTAATATATCATATTATTTGCGCCTTGAAGACTGAGCTTAGTTGTAGAGTCAAAATGCACAGTTAGCAGAATGTGTGCTTGTTCATGTGACTGTGTGTGTGTATGTGTTGATTGTTGCATACATATAAAAGAAACGGAGAGTATTAGCGATTGTTATGAGTAGCGGTTCTTCGCAGGGTTCATGGGATCTCCTAGTCGAGCAGTCTCGACTAGAGCACTCTTAATTGTTTTATTTGATTATATGATTTAGTGAGACGATAAAGCTGGGATTAACTTATAAACAAATTTATAATAATTGAGGCACAGCTCTGAAAACTTCGTAGCACCATCTGAAGCACTCTCAGAAGACAGTTAGGCATGGTCGTCTGAGTCCTATGATATAGTCGTGTTTTTCATAGGTTATTTGTGTAAAATCAGATTTCCTGTGCTTTAACTTTTTTCAATGAATCTTTTGAAAAATGAAAAACATAATTCGTTTAACGCATATATTTATAACAAATTTAAATAAAAAACAACTAAATTTTAGCTTGGTTTCGCTGCAAGGAACTCAAAAGAATATACATATGGTTAGCGTCATTTCGTAATTCAATTTCATAAAAGAGAAGCAAAATGGGCAGAGGCACACAAATTTCCGAAGGATTGCGTAAATTAATTATAAAATTATATTTAGAACCAAAATCTTATCGCGAAATTGGCTCTATAGTCAACAGATCATGGTCCAGCCTAAGAAACATTATAGTTCACTACACAACCACTGGAAAAGTAGCGCCAGAACGCAAATCAGGCCGGCCAAAAAATTTGACGATCACCAGGAGCGGATTGTAGTGTCCACGTTGGTAAAAAATCCACACACCTCAGCTGTGAAGTTGTGCGAAAGCCTTCAAGAATAGTTCCAGATCCAATTCACCCCACATACTGTACGAAATACCCTATATAAGGCTGGATATCATGGTCCTCGTCGCAAGCCCTTAATTTCAAAGGTTAACCGAAAGAAAAGGCTAGAGTTTGCCAAACAACACTTGGATAAGCCGGATTCATTTTGGAACTCCATTATATTTAGTGACGAGTCAAAATTTAATTTATTTGGGTCAGATGGAGCCCAAATGATCTGGCGAAAGCCTAAAAAAAGGTTCCAGAAAACAATTTGCTCAAAACGGTTAAACACGGTGGAGGTAATGTGATGGTTTGAGGGTGTTTTGCTTCTTATTGAGTTGGTAACCTTGCATTTTTGATGTCATTATGGATAAGCACGTTTATCGAGACGTCCTAAAAGAAGATTTGGGTGCAAGTGTCGAAAAGCTGGGTCTCAATGGCACCAATTGGCTGTTCCAGCAAGACAACGACCCAAAACATTCGTCTTATCTGGTGCAGGAATGGTTAATATATCATTGAAAGCAGCTGAAAACATCCCCCTGCTTGAGCGAAAAATAAGACCTCACCACATAACATCAAAGGATTCCCTGAAAGTGGCCTTATCCGCTGGAAAAACTGGTTAGCAGTATTAAGAGACGTTTGCAGGCCGATATTGAAGCTAAAGGTGGACCCACAAAGTACTAGCGTCATGCAAACTCTATGGAGTAAGCGGTTTACGATGCTTGTGTCAATACTTATTTGTTGAAAATTTGTGCCTTTTATACCTGAACCCATTGAAAATGGGAAATAAGGGTATAATGTTTTACATTAGGCAGAAGGAGTCGTAGCAGACCCCATAAAGTATATATATTCTTGATCAGGGTGACAAGACGAGTCGGTTTAGCCCTGTCCGTCTGTCCGTCCGTATGTATGAACGCGTCGATATCAGAACCTAAAATAGCTAGCGACTTCAAATTTTTTTGTAGGTCCCTGTATAGGCGCGCATATCGAGTTTGTTTCAGAAATTCGATAACTGTTATCGTTTTAATGTTATCGATTAAAAACGAAAATCTAAATTTAGCTATAAAATTCTATCTAATTCATCTTTCTAGCTAGAGTCTTCAAACATTGCATTTAGTGTTATGTAAGCCTTACGCAATTTTGGTTCGGTGCCACGCCCTTCGCCTCAAATTTTTAACACCCGTATATCAAATACTAGAGACTTGTGCTGTGACACATACATACATATGAATGACATGATCACGCCCAACAAGTTTGATCAAAATCGTTGGTCTAGAAAAAAGTAATTAAACATTTAATTTCCCATAACATTGCCATGCAAAGCAGCCAAACAACAGCTGACGCACTGACTTGCGCTTGTGTGTGCTTGCGCCTGTGTATGTGCGTGCGTATGTTTTGCTTGTAATGAACGTACATATGCATGTGTATATAAAAGAAACGAAGAATGCTTGGAATAGCGGTTCTTCGCAGGGTTCAGGGTATACCCTAGTCGAGCGGTCTCGACTACAGTTTTCATACTTGTTTACTTTTGAGTTCTTTGAAGCGAAACCAAGCTAATATGTAGTTTTTTTATACTTTTCACGAAGTGAACGCAAACCATTTCCACGCTATTGAAGCTAGAGACTTGAAATTTAAATCAATACTCGTGTATACCCTCGTCAGATAAAGTGTCAAGATTTTCCCGATACGCTCACTAGGGGCGTGGCCAATCGGAAAATGCATTTTCCTGTATCTCAGAAACCCTACTTCTAGAAGGGCTAGAGAGTTGAGATTTTAACTGAACACTAACATCGACATCCCAAAATCAAAAAGCTATGGCGCATATATCTACGCCATTTGGGGGAAAATCGGGTCACACAGTATATTCTACAGTTTTTAAGCTAGAACGCCCAAATTTGGCATGTGGGTTACTATTGCGATCCTATAAAGATTACTCAAAAAACAAGTAAGAAAACTCTAGTCGAGACCGCTCGACTAGAGTATACCCTGAACCCTGCGAAGATCCGCTATTCCAAGCATTCTTCATTTCTTTTATATACACATGCATATGTACGTTCATGACAAGCAAAACATACACACACACATACACATGCGCACGCATACACAAGCGCAAGTCGTTGCGTCAGCTGTTCTTTGGCTGCTTTGCATGGCAATGTTATGGGAAATTAAATGTTTAATTACTTTTTTTCTAGACCAACGATTTTGATCAAACTTGTTGGGCGTGATCATGTCATTCATATGTATGTATGTGCCAAAGCACAAGTCTCTAGTATTTGATATGCGGGAGTTACAAATTTGAGGCGAAGGGGCGTGGCACCCAAAATTTAACAAAACCGAAATTGCGTAAGGCTTACATAACACTAAATGCAAAATTTGAAGACTCTAGCTAGAATGATGATTTAGATAGAATTTTATAGCTTAACTTAGATTTTCGTTTTTAATCGATAACAATAAAACGATAGGGGCCGGGTGTGGGCCAGTGAGAAAGCAGGCGGCCTGGAAACTGTGAGAGCCCCGGTTGGAATCCCGTTGGATGCTTATGTTTCATACAGGCCTACCTGCCCAAAATGAGTTAAAGTAAAATAAAGTGATAAATGCGCTATAGAGTCTCTGACAAGAAAGCAGCAAATAAATTAAATAACCAATAAAAAAAAAAAAAAAAACGATAAAAGTTATCGAATTTCTGAAACAAACTCGATCTTTTCGTGCTATACAGGAACCTACATAAAAAATTTCAAGTCTCTAGCTCTTGTAGGTTCTGAGAACGACGCGTTCATACATACGGACAGACGGACAGACGGACAGACGGACGGACGGACGGACGGACAGACGGACGGACGGACAGACGGACGGACAGACGGACATGGCTATATCAACTCGGCTTGTCATCCTGATCAAGAATATATATACTTTATGGGGTCTGCCACGCCTCCTTCTGCCTGTTACATACATTTCAACAAAAACATTATACCCTGATTTCCCATTTTCAATGGGTTCAGGGTATAATTATATGGCCACACCTACTTACAGCGTGGCAAATCGGATCTGAATATATAGTGATTTTACTAATTCTGTTATATTTTGCGCACTATTGATGCTAGAGACTTGAGACTCGGTATATATACTCCGGTTAACAACACACAATAGAAAAGTTATGGCGGATATATCTACGCCCACAGGGGCGTGTCAACTAATATCAGCGTATATCTCCCAAAGTTTTAGAGCTAGAAGTTACTGGGGGCCTCCTCTACCGATTCCCAAAAAATTATTGTTACGCCCCAAAGGGGCGTGGTTTACAGAAAAATATCCTGTAATTTTTGCATTTTTCGATCCAAACTTTACAGTTATATTCCAGTACATCCACTCTATGCATATGGAAAAAAATTATAAATCTACGTCCACTGGGGGCGTGGAAAATCAAAACTGAAAAATCTTCAGCTTTTGAGTCAATAACTCGCCACATAATGACTTTGTGACCTTTGACCTTGTCTTTTGATTAACCAAATTGTATATATGTATTCAAAAAAAAAATGTTATTAATACAAAATAACTAAATAAAGAAAATGTAACAAAAATATCAATATGACCGCACCGGGGTTCGTGCCCACACCTCTACGCTCGCCAACGAACTTAAATCACATGTTCAGAGTTGCCACCTCTCTCATTTTGAGAGATGCCATCTCTCTCGATTTAGGTGTGTGTTTTTGCTAAGGTAAGGGTTCTACGGCTTCTATCCAAATTGAAACTGTCTGGCCACCTCCAATGAAAATGTTTAATCTGCAGCTAATTTGGGCGGCGACAGTGGGGAGATTTAAGATTTAATTGTAAAAAAAAATATAATGTGACAGATTCCCCTATGGGGTGCTGGGACGTGAAAAGTATATCGCTGTCGGTTGCGTCCGACTGCAACGTTTTACTTGTTTTTGTTTGAATTTGTTATAAATATATGCGTTAAACGAACTGTGTTTTTCATTTTCCAACAGATGCATTGAAAAACAAGTAAGAAAACTCAAGTCGAGACCGCTCGACTAGGGTATACCCTAAACCCTGCGAAGAACCGCTATTCCGTGCATTCTCCGTTTCTTTTACAAAACATATGTATATGTATGTTCACTACAAGTAACACATACACCAGCGCAAGTTGATGCATCAGCTGTTCTTTGGCTGCTATTTGCATGCCAATGTTATGGGAAATCTAATGTTTAATAACTTTTTTCTGGAGCAACGATTTTGATCCAACTTGTTGGGCGTGAACATGTCATCCATATGTATGTATGTGCCAAAGCACAAGTCTCTATTATTTGATATACGGACGTTACAAATTTGAGGCGAAGGAGCGTGGCAACCAAAATTTATAAAAACCCGAAATTGCGTAAAGCCCAAATAACACTAAATGCAAAATTTGATGACTCTAGCTAGAAAGATGAATTAGATACAATTTTATAGCTAAATTTATATTTTCGTTTTTAATCGATAACAGTTATCGAATTTCTGAATCAAACTCGAGATGCGCGCCCTATACAGGGACTTACAAAATAATTTGAAGTCTCTAGCTATTGTAAGTTCTGAGATCGACGCGTTCATACATACGGACAGACGGACATGGCTATATCAACTCGACTTGTCACCCTGATCAAGAATATATAACTTTATGGGGTCTGCCATGCCTCCTGCCTGTTACATACATTTCAACAAAAACGTTATACCCTGATTTCCCATTTTCAATGGGTTCAGGGTATAAAAAGTTAAACAAGGAAATTTAATTTTTGCAGTGTGTCAATACTTTTTTGATTCACTGTATATATATATAGTGATATAATCACACCGATCATGTCCACAATGTTCAAAAACTGTTTAGTCACCGAGTTCACATAAACATTCTCATAGCCAAATTATGAATGTAATAGCAACATGCATCACCCACAAGTAAACATTTGTTTGCAGCAACATGCATCACAGACATTCTGATAAGGCTTTCTTTATTGTTCAATAGACACACGTAAGTTCACAACTGTAATTTCTTGGATTTGCCAATCCAGAATAAACTGGATATCCAAACAGTAAATAATCGGAATCACAAATGCAATATACAAGCAATGTGCAAATTCTGAGAATGACGCGGGCGACTGTCGCCAAAAGTTACAGCTTGCATCGACGCGTCATGTTGCTGATGCGTAGTTTCAATAGCATGTAAAATAAGCCTATGATGAAATTGTCATCAGTCTTAAGTTAATAGTGAATAAAGCAAGCAATAAGTGAGCCTTGACTTCGTCTTTGAATTTATATTATCTTTGTCGTTAGATTATATCGCGACATTAATTCGACTCGAAACATATACACAAGTGGCGCACCCGGTAGGATAGCAATAAATTGTGGATATTGAGGCAATAACTAAGCTAATTATTCTTGTGTCCCGTTTACTGCTACCCGCTGAACAACTAACGCGAAGGCAACCCAAGCGACGGTCAATATCGCGTCAAGTTTTAACAGAACCTAGACAGTGACGTGTACACCGCACAATCGCGTATTGCCAAACATTAAAGTGAATCTGTGCAATAAATACGTTAATAATTCGGTGATAAAAACTTGAAAACAGTTCAAGAAGACGCTGAAGAATTCGGAGAGAATATAGTTCCAAAAAATCTGGGTTTCTCATAAACCTTCGAACGTGCTATCAGTGCATACAAAACTACATACTTAAATAATAAGTTAGAAAACTAAGCAACTATGATCAACGTAAAAACAATTTACAACAAAAGAAACTAAAATTAAGTCAAACAAAAACAAAATAACAAATAAATTTAATTGAAAAAAAAAAAACAATTTTTTATAATAATTAATAATTCAAATAAACCAACCAATAATAAAAACATATTTAACAATAAAATGGAAGGAGACGCAACAACACCCCTTTCCAATGCAAGTATAACTCAAGTGATCATTCAACTGAAAAATGTTGAGAAGTTCACCGAAACAAGAACGTACTTTATACGTTCATAAGCAGAAGCGCCTACATAGTAGCACTCTACAGCACTAATGATGCTAGGCAGAGGTCAATTTTGTTTGGACTGGTCGAAAGCTGCATCAGCAACGATCTTCGCAAACAACTGATTTTAAACTTCAAGACTTCAAGGAATTCAGGAGCAACCCGTTTAAGGGGCAATGTGCGAGCTTTTCTGGTGGAAGCAGAACACCGTAGGCAGACATTAATGAGTAAGCTAGAATTAGAAAATAATCCAGACGAAAAACATTGTATAAACGTTTAATTAAAACAAGTAAGAGTGCTCTAATCGAGACTGCTCGACAAAGAGATCCCCTGAACCCTGCGAAGAACTGCGATTCCTAAGAGCAGCTAACATTCTCCGATTCTTTTATATGTATGTACATATTTAGCAAGCAATACATACATACACACAGACGCAAGCTCAAGAACACACACAGACGCACGCACAAGCACACAATCTGCTAACTGTGCATTATGACTCATCAGCTTCGCTGCTGCTGCAAGAGGCCGAAAATATGAGATATTAAAGGTTTAATAACTTTTTTCTAGACGAACGATTTTGATTAAATTTGTTGGGCGTGATCATGACATTCATATGTGTGTATGTGCCAAAGCACAAGTCTCTAGTACTCGAAATACGTGATTTGAGGCGAAGGGACAATATGAGGGCGTGAAGATATCGGTTTTAATCGATAACATTAAAACGATGATAGTTATCGAATATTTGAAACAAACTCGATCGAATCGTGTATACACGAACTTCCCAAAAAATTTGAAGTCTCTAGCTCTTATATATGCTGAGATCAACGAGTTCAAACATACGGACAGACAGACGGACGGACAGGGCTTAATCGACTCGGCTTCTCTCCTGTTCAAGAATAAATATACTTTATGGGGTCTGCCACGCCTCCTTCTGCCTGTTACATACATACACACTTCAACAAAAACATTATACCCTGAATTCCCATTTCAATGGGTTCAGGGTATAAAAAACCTTTATGAAGAACCCTGTGTAAATTCAAATCAAAACAAAGTAAAACAAGTAAGAAAACTCTAGTCGAGACCGCTTGTCTAGGGTATACCCTGAACCCTGCGAAGAACCGCCATTCCATTGAGGCGAAGGGGGCGTGGCACCCAAAATTTAACAAAAATCGAAATTGCGTAAGGCTTACATAACACTAAATGCAAAATTTGAAGACTCTAGCTAGAAAGATGAATTAGATAAAACTATAACAGTTATCGAATGAATTAGATAAAACTATAACAGTTATCGAATGAATTAGATAAAACTATAACAGTTATCAAATTTCTGTAACAAACTCGATATGCGCGCCCTATACAGGGACCTACAAAAAAAATTTGAAGTCTCTAGCTATTGTAAGTTCTGAGATCGACGCGTTCATAAATACGGACAGACGGACAGGGCTAAATCGACTCGGCTTGTCTCCCTGATCAAGAATATATATACTTTATGGGGTCTGCCACGCCTCCTTCTGCCTGTTACATACATTCACATTTCAACAAAAACATTATACCCTGAATTCCCATTTTCAATGGGTTCAGGGTATAACAAGATCATAGTTTCAAGCCTTCACCTCCAAATCCCAATATTCCAAAATTTCCCACATTTCATCAACCAACCCATTATTATGTCCCATATCGACCTAATTTTCAACAACCATATCTTCCACCAATACTTAATTATACTAACAATAACATTGTTCCACCTCATCAATATTCACCTCGACCAATGCAACCAATACCAAATCCTGTCAGACCGTTTCGGACAACATACACAAGTAACTCCACAACAAACCCTTTCAATAGTCCTGGTCAACCAATTAACAAAGCGTGTTAGACCAGCAGAAAGTGGACAAAGTAAAATGAACATAGATGAAGAAACTAGAAACCAAGAAGAAATAAATTATCACGATTATATGCAGCAAGAATATTATAATCAATTAGCTTATTATTACGAATACTATCCTCAATATTACCAAGAACAAAATTACCCACAAACCTCAGACCACACATACACACAAACAGCCACAATCGAACATAAGACCGAGCAACCAAATGAAATAGAAATCGAGAAAGCCAAAAATGTTCAGCTGCCAGCCTCGGAAATCAACAATACATAATTATCACTTATAAAGGAACAAATCTTAAATGTTTAACAGGATCTACTGTCAATATGATGACATCCAATGTTTTTAATTTACCAATTCATGATACCGACTGTTTCATTCAAACCAGCAATGGACCTTTAACTATCACAAAAAACTAAATCGACTCGGCTTATCACTCTGATCAAGAATATATATACTTTACATACATACACATTTCAACAAAAACATAACTTGAATTCCCATTTTCAATGGGTTCAGGGTATAAAAATCAAGAGTCTACAAATTCAAGCCCTTACCGATTAGAACATTTAAATGAAGAAGAAAAATTTAATTTGATAAAATTGTTGAAACAATATCAACACATTCAATTTAAAGGTGACCAACTTAGTTTCAGTAATCAACAAAAACATATTATCAACACTACTCACAATTCACCTTTACATACAAAACCATACAGTTATCCACAAGCTTACGAACAAGAAGTAGTACACCAAATTCAAGACATGTTAGATCAAGGTATTATACTAGGTAGATGCAATTATTTCACAACAATCGACCTTGCGAAAACATTCCACCAACTTGAAATGCATCCAGATTCCATTCAAAAAACAGCTTTTTCCACTAAACATGGGCACTATGAATATCTTCGTATGCCATTTGGATTAAAGAATGCACCTGCAACCTTCCAACGTTGCATGAATATTGAATATTGCGACCATTACTAAATAAACACTGCTCAGTATATTTTGATGACATAATTGTATATTCAACATCTTTAAAAGAACACCTACACTCATTGCAATTAGTTTTCGTGAAACTTTCCGAAGCAAATCTCAAATTACAAGTTGACAAATTAAGGATGGCATAAAACCCAATCCACTTAAAATTCAAGATATCCTAAAATATCATATTCCCCCAAAAAAATCAAAATAAAAGGTTTTCTTGGATTAACGGGTTATTATAGAAAGTTTATTCCAAATTTTGCAGACATAGCCAAACCAATGACAACAGTACTTCGAAAAGACTCAAAAATAGACATTAAAAGTTCATAATACATTAGAGCTTTTGAAAAATTAAAACAACTTATTTCCAATGACCCAAGTTTAAAAATTCCGGACTTCAAATGTAAATTAATTTTAACTACCGACGCAAGTAATGGAGCTGTACTTTCTCAAAACGGACATCCTATCAGTTTTATCAGCAGAACTCTCAATGAGCACGAAAATAACTACAGTGCCATAAAAAAGAACTTTTAGCTATTGTTTGGGCAACAAAAACCTTTCGACACTATCTTCTAGGACGACACTTCGAAATCAACAGTGACCATCAACCATTAAGTTGGTTATATAAAATGAAAGAACCAAATACAAAATTAACCCGATGGAGAGTAAAGTTGTCAGAATACTATTTTCATATAAAATACATAAAAAGAAAGGAAAAACACATAGCTAACGCTCTATCACGATTAAAAATAGAACAGACCTATTTCGGAGAAGAAACCCAACATAGCGCTGACGAAGACAATAGTAATTTAATTTGCATTACAGAGAAACCGATATACACATTTAAAAGACAAATTATATTTTCTAAAGGTATTCCAAATATTACGAAACAAAATTACTTAAAAAATTAATTATTCACATTACATATGATATGACCAAGGATAAAGCCGAAAAATAATTAATTGACTATTTTTGTACAAAGACCACTGTAATATTTGTAGACAGTGATGCAGATGTTGAAATCATTCAAAATTCACATAAAGAAATTATCAATACTAGCCATACTAAAATTCTTCGAAGTCTAATTCAACTAAAAAATATTAACTCATATATGAATTTAAGGAACTTATTTTAAAAACTCATGAAAAACACTTACACCCCAGAATTCAAAAAACTAATAAGCTCTTCTGTGAAACGTACTATTTCCCTAACAGCCAATTACTCACACAAAATATAATAAACGAATGTAACATTTGCAACTTAACAAAAACTGAACATAGAAAAACAAACATGCTTAAGAAAATTACCCCCTAGCCCGAACATTGTCGTAATAAATATGTTGAAGGCAAACATTATCTTAGTTGTATAGACATTTATTTAAAATTCGCTACTCTTGAGAATATTAAAACTTAAGATTGGATAGAGTGCAAGAACGCATTAATGCGTATATTTAATCAGCTAGGAAAAACAATATTATTAAAAGCTGACCGAGACGGCGCTTTTTCCAGCTTAGCACTCAAAAATGGCTTGAAAGCAGAGCTTGCAAATAACAGTTGAGCGTTTTTTCGTCACGCTCAAAGTCAGAGCAGGAGCGAAAAAAAGAAAATATTCCGCTCTCGCTCTGAGCAAGAGCGATTTTTTCTTGTCTGAATCGGTCTTTGCATGAGGATTGTTTTTGGGTTTTTTGCGTCGATCGTTATTGCTGAACATCTGTTCGCGAGCGGAAAATTTTTTGTTCGCGAGCTGAGCCTCAGCAAGTGAGCAAATGACAGAAAAAGTCAATGCAAAATGTCTTTTGGCACTCTTACATTAAGTTGCCTTGTTGGAAAAAATATTTTTTGTTGGTATTAAGAAGTTAATGAACTTCGCCGTTCATTTAATATGAAATGTAGGGCTAAAAATGAGTTGCTGGTTAAAACTACCTGTGCGAGCGCATTTAAATGTGAAAGTTTAAGCTTGATATCATTAAAAAATTAAAATATTTAGTAAAATTAATATACAAACATGCGACGCAAGAATATTTTGCGTACATTGAGTAATACCATACACAAAGTACGTTTGCATCGCACATGAATATGCATCAGTCGATCAAAGACCTTTTTCTTAATTTTACTCAAGCGTTCGCTCGCGGTCTGACCGAAACAAATGAGAAACGAAAAAAACGGTTGTGTCCGAGCGCGAGAGAACTGAGCGAAGACCCGTTGAAAAACTGTGAAAACTGAAAAACAGTGAAAACTGTTATTCGAAGACCACGCAAAATGCTCAACTGTTATTTGCGAGCTCTGCTTGAAAGTGAAGGAGTAGAAATACAATTAAATACACAACATTGAACGACTACACAAAACAATAAACGAAAAAATTAGAATAACCAATACTCCAAATGACGAAGAAAACAAACTTAGTAATATAGAGACTATTCTTTACATTTGCAATCACAAAACAAGTAAAAAAAACTCTAGTAAGGGGTACCGACTAGGAGATACCCTAAACCCCGCGCTATCTGCGTTTTTAAAATACTGCATAATTAGCATTACGTATAAACGCACAGAAAACTAATTTCAATTCATTTTCAATTGTTTAGCCAATAGCGCCATCTATGGTTCGACAGAATACCGCCATCCATGTTTCGATTTATTGAACAGCTGATAATTAGCATATCATAGCGCCATCTGTTGGAAATATGTACACTAAAACTTGCGAGTCTTAGAATTTTCTAGATGCACGCAACTCAATATGTATGTGTGTATGTGTGCACATGTATAGGAAAACAATTTCCTTTGCGTTGCTGGTCACGTGTTTGGCCGATTGGCCAAATGTTTTGTTTAATAACTTCTGCGCGAATTAACGGATTTGAATGTTCAATATATTTTATTACATTGTTTCCAATTTTTAAAAATGTAAACCCATTCGTTTACTGGCTTTGAGTGCACCTAACCTCAATTTAAATATTTGGGGATCCAAAATTTAACAAAAATCAAAATTAGATAAAATAAATATAAAACTTACAAAAAATTTGGGGACTCTAGCTATAAAGACGTGGGAGATATAATTTTATAACTAACGTTCGATAACATTAAAATTAAAATAGTTATCGACTTTTTTAACAAACTCGATCTTTTCGTGCTATTCACGAACCTACATAAAAAATTTCAAGTCTCTAGCTCTTATAGGTTCTGAGAACGACGCGTTCATTCATACGGACAGACAGACGGACAGACAGACGGACGGACGGACGGACGGACGGACAGACGGACATGGCTATATCAACTCGGCTTGTCACCCTGATCAAGAATATATATACTTTATGCCTGTTACATACATTCACATTTCAACAAAAACATTATACCCTTAATTCCCATTTTCAATCTAATATCTATTTATGAATTTCACATAGTAAGCGCATACTGCAGCCCAAGGACAAACTGCTCAGTGCTCATGCATCCGTATGTGTGTGTATCAGTGATGCTAATGTTTTATTTACAGACCAAAATGTCCGGAAAATACGGGAAAACAGGCGGAAAATCTAACGAAAAAGGACAGAAAAAGGATAACAAATTTGTTTTCTTTATTTGTGTTTCATTCCAATAATCTAAAGGCATTGTCAATAAAATAATCAGTGGCCTCTTCCCTGGACTCTTATGTGCCAATGATCCTATGCGAGCCAAACACTAATACATACAAAACTCCTATCCACTGTTATACACATTTTGACACTGTTCTTAACCAAATATCGGTACAAAAACTTAGTACATTTTATGTTGAAGTTCTGTTCAGCTGTTCTGCAGTGTTGATTAATAGAATTCTGTTACATCCACGATTGAGTAAGACTAGGTTATGAAAAGCGGTCTGTTAAGTTAACAGTGAAACGTGACTCTTTCCCAAATTTGCTAGTGCGCGCTAAACTTTGTAAGAAAATTCACGAGTTTTGACACTGTTATCTATCTTATAGACACTAGACAAAATAAAAACTTAAACGGTCGCCTGTTCCTAGTTATGAAAAGATTCCCAAATCTGGCAATATAAGGGTTTTATTAATTGTTTTATTTCTAAGCCGTTTTTTGCGATTATTCCTCAGGTAATACTCTGACCGCTTTCACTGTCGTGTTGAATAGCTTAATACTTTATATTCCAAAGCTTTAATTAACAAAACTAAATAGTATTAATAAGAATTATTCGTTTTCCATCAATCCACATAATTATATCTGCCGCTTTCTGTCAATATATTAAAAATCTGATGGCTATCGACGATGAGCAGCATTATTAGCTTCTGCCCAGATTTCTGGAGGTGTTTCCGGCAGATTATCTCTTTCTTGAGAATTCAAGCTAAGAACCATACATCGTCTTCGGTTTTATGATTAATACACACGTTTTATTCCATTAATTTGGATGATTCTAACACTGTGAACAGTAGCTTTACAGATATACCTCCAATGTGTATTATACATAAATATTTTGATATATTGACATAAATAGGCATTACTCATGGTAAAAACCTAGTCAATTCCGTCTTTTAACCATTTATTATGACTAAGTATCCACTTTGGGCACATTATTGCTGCTCCCGAATGTCCTCTCAATTCAAACCAGTATTTTTTAGTTTTTTTACTTTAATGAAATAAAATGATGGATTGACCATTCTTATGGTTCTTATTAGTAAAATTGGGTACTAAATGCTTTATTTTGATTGGTTTGGAGCACTTGATGGGTGTGAATTAAAGTACCCGCCAAACTTAAGTTGGGATAACAAAGCAGAATGGGAAAATGTGACGTCACATGACGTCTGTTAGTTAACAGCCAAAATAACGGAACTCGTCTTTGCATAACCAATGGTATATTTTAACAGTGTGTTACATCCAAAACCGATTAATGGGGAAAATTTGTACACGATTTGCATTCAGAAAAAAGGAGATTTCCGGTTAGGAGATGTTTGTAATTTTTCCCGGACGAAGAGCTCAAAAAGGACAGATCTGTCCGGAAAAGGCCAAATCGGCATTACTGGTGTGTATATTCCTTAAATTTATATCTACAGAAAGAAGCGTGGAAAGGTTAAAATATCGTTTCTTTGCAGGAATCACTGTATTTCTTAGTCGACTAGTCCCGACTAGCGCACTCTTACTGTTGATCTTTTGTTGTCAACTTGAGCACGCTTTCCACATTTCAAATCTCTAGCTTCATACCGGCAAAATTGTTTACGTTTGTACGGTCAGACGGACGGACAGCAAAACAGACCTTTCAAAAAGCCGAAAATATTTTTAACCTCATGAATAAATACATATGTAAATCGAAAACAAGTAAGAAATCTCTAGTCGAGTCGCCTCGACTAGGGGATACCCTGAACCCTGCGAAGCACCGCTATTCCTAAGAACAGCTAACATTATAATAAACATATACATACACACACAGAGACGCACGCACAAGCAAACGCTCTGCTAACAACGCAGACTGCGCTTGGGATGCAAGACGCCAATGTTATGAGCTCTTATAGATTCTGAGATTGAGGCGTTCATACATACGGACAGACGGACAGGACTCCGTTTGTCTCCCTGATCAATAATATATACATATGTGTACTTTATGGGGTCTGCCACATACATTTCAACAAAACCATTGTACCCTGATTTCCCATTTTCAATGGGTTTAGGATATAAAAAGCTTGTTTGCTACCATTGCTAATGAATATTTGAAAACTTACCTCCACAACCACCACACACTTTAATTAATGTGTTTGGATGTATCAACTGTTGGTTATTAAATTCATTCGAAGACTCATCCATAAACGACAATTGAGACGAAGAAATATTTGAGTTACTTTCAGCAATATCCTTGGTATGGCTGGTTCTGTAACCAACGACTACTGCAGGAAAATTTTCGGGGCTGGAGGAATCTTGCTGATGCGCCGCTAGTATATCGGTATATGAATGGAACGATGCATTCATTGCAAAATTTTGCGATTATTTATATTTAAAAAGGCATATAGGTGCTGTTTATTGCACGAAGGATGCTGAAAATATTTTCAAACAAAGAATTTATGTTATTATTAAAAATTGTTATTGTGAAAATATTTGTTGCAGTTTATACATATATTTAACAAATTTAAATTTAAAAGTAACGGGGAGTGATGTATAAGAAAATGTTAGAAATGATTTTACCGTGGATGCCGTGGATATCTATATATATATATATATATATATATATATATATATATATATATATATATATATATATATATTATATGGAAAACCTCCACGGCAAACTTTTACATATATACACAGTATATATGTACATATATATGCCAGCTTAGATGTACTTACATATATTTATATGTAAACACTCATTACGATTATTTACAAGTGCACATACATATATATGTAGCCATATTTAATTTGGCAATTGCCGATTTGTTCGACTACTGTAAGAGGAGCATAAAATACTTGTTGATAACAAGTTGTTTTGAAATAACTTGACATGATAAGCATACAAGTACTTAAATTTGCATTGCAAGTAAAATGTATTACTTAGTTGCATATTATAATTTGCAATGTTCACAATACTATTATATTAGATAAAAATTAACATTCATAACACAGAAATTACTAGATAAACATAAATAAATATATCACTACGCAAATAATAACCGAAATCTTCAAACAGCAACTCACATTTTAAAACTTGTAATATTTAATTCGACATTCCAATTATTACTGTGGGCTTAATATAAAACACAAGATGTGTTGATAATAATTAGGAGAGTTTCCTAATATTAAATACAAATTGACAGAGACGGACTGACAATCGATATAAATTATCGATGAAGTTCAGAAGTTGGAAAGAATGTATTCATCATTAACATTCAACTATAAGTCAAACAATCGAAGATATATTTCCATGTCCCCAGTAGTTCGGCTTTTTGTATACAAATTCATAACCCATTGAAATGGAGAAATTGGGGTATGTTTTTGCGAAAATGTATGTAATAGGCTGAAGGAGGCGTGGCAGACCACATACAGTAAATATGTATATACATATGTTTATTCCAAATCCATGAAACAAGCCGAATCGAATTGGCCATCTCTCCCTACATATGTATGTTTGAACGCGTCGATCTCAGAACTAATAAGAGCTAGAGACATGCAGGTTTTTTTTGTGGGCCTGAGTATCAATCGAGTTACAAACAAGTAAGAAAACTCTAGTCGGGGGTCATGCTAGGAGATACCCTTAACCCCACGCTATCTGCGTTTTTTAAAATACTGCATAATTAGTATTTCGTATAAACGCACACTGCCTGTTACATACATACACATTTCAACAAAAACATTATACCCTGAATTCCCATTTTCAATGGGTTCAGGGTATAAAAATAAATAACTATTTCCGTTTTAATGTTATCGATAAAAAACGAAATCGGTACTCCGTTATACAATTCTAATTCATCTCTATAGTTAAGGAGAAGAGCTCGCAAATAACAGTTGAGCATTTTGAGTGGTCTTCTTATAAGAGTGTTCACTGAAAATTCGTTTCTCATTCGTTTCGGTCAGACCGCGAGCGAATGCTTGAGTGAAATGAAGTAAAAGGTATTTGAGCGACTGTTACATATTCATATGCGACACTTAAAGTACACAAAATATTTACGATATATTAAAATTGTTAATGTTATCAAGCTTAAACAGTCAGATTTAAATGCGCTCGCACAGGTAGTTCTGGCTACAGCGGCAACTCAGGTGTCTGCGGAACGCGAATTTTTCCCTACATTTCATATTAAATGAACGACGAAGTTCGATAAGCGCAGACAATTTAAATAGATATTAAACTTAACAATAAGTAGTATAGTATAAATTAAATAAATTTTCTTAATATAAAACAAGTAAGAAAACTCTAGTCGAGACCGCTCGACGAGGGGATACCTTGAACACTGCGAAGAATCTCTATTCCGTGCATTCTCCGTTTCTTTTATATACATAAAGTTTGACACGAAAGTGTTTTCACATGGGACAAAAATTTATTTTTGTTCTTTGACATTAAAAAAACTACTAAATGTGATATTTCAAATTTTTTAAAATTATATTGTGTTTTCCAATGTATTGCCTTATTTTGAATACTTCATTTTTGTGCAAACACTTTCGTGTCACTTAAATTTGAATTTTTTTTGTTGTTATTGTTTTTAAGCCTATGTTAATAGTTTTTTAATTTTTTAAAATTATTTTTGTAAGATAATATACTAGGTGTGTGCAATGTCCGTCATGCTGTCCGTCTGTCCGTATGAACGCAAACCATTTCCATGCTATTGAAGCTAGAGACTTGAAATTTGAAATATATACTCGTGTATACCCTCGTCTGATAAAGTGTCAAGATTTTCCCGATACGCCCACTAGGGGCGTGGCAAATCGGAAAATGCATTTTCCTGTATCTCAGAAACACTACTTCTAGAAGGGCTAGAGAGTGGAGATTTTAACTGAACACTCATGTCGACATCCCAAAATCAAAAAGCTATGGCGCCCATTGGGGGCGTGGCAAATCGGGCCAAACTGTATCTTCTACAGTTTTAATGCTAGAACGCCCAAATTTGGCACGTGGGTTACTGTTACGCTCCTATAAGGATCGTTCAAAAAATTTTATGGCCACGCCTACTAGGGGCGTGGCAAATCGGATCTGAACATGTAGTGATTTTACTTGTTTCGTTATATTTTGAGCACTATTGATGCTACAGACTTGAGACTTGGTATATATACTCGGGTTAACATCCCACAATCGAAAAGCTATGGCGGATATATCTACGCCTCGGGGGGGGCGTGGCAACTAATATCAGCTTATATCCTACAGTTTTAGTGCTATAAGTTTCAAAATTGGATGTTAAGTTACTGAGGGCCTCCTCTACCGATTCCCCAAAAATTATTGTTACGCCCCAAGAGGGGCGTGACATACAGAAAAATATCCTGTAATTTTCGCATTTTTCGAATTTATGCATCCAAACTTTACAGTTATATTCCTGAACGCCCACTCTATGCACATGCCAAAAATTATTTGTCTACGGCCACTGGGGGCGTGGCAAATCAAAACTGAAAAATCTACAGCTTCTGAGCCAATACCGCGCCACATAATGACTTTGTGACCTTTGACCTTGTCTTTTGACTTGTTAAATTATATATATATGTTTGAAAAGAATATTTTATCAATACAAAATAACTAATTAAAGAAAATATAACAAAAATATCAACATGACCGCACCGGGGTTCGAGCCCACACATCTACGCTCGCCAACGAACTTAAATCACATGTTCAGAGTTGCCACCTCTCTCATTTTGAGAGATGCCATCTCTCTCGATTTAGGTGTGTGTTTTTGCTAAGGTAAGGGCTCTAAGCTTCGATCCTAATTTAAACTGTCTGGCCACCTCCAATAAAAAGTTTTAGTCTGCAGCTAATTTGAGCGGCGAAAGTGGGGATTTAAGGTTAAATTTTAAAAAATATAATATTGGTTGCAGCGGCTTACGGTGGGCTTGTCCACTTTGTTTGGAAAAACAAATAAAATTTTCCAAAATGTATAACTCGGTGCCGGTTCAATTTTTAAAACTTAATAATATATCAAAAGAGTTGTCTAGTGAACTAGATGCTGGTGATATATTATTAAGTCAATATGATTTCGAATCTTCTCAGGCTGAGACGTCGACTGCTTCTCAGTTGGTATCACCTTCTATACCTGTGTCTCCCAATTTATTAGCGCCTTCTATACCTTGTTCTGACTCTCGTGCGATTCCACCTTCTGGCAGTGTGTCAGGGAAACTAGTACTAGATATCCCATATATCTATACTGATTCCAGCTCTTTAACTCCATCTGTTGCTCAAACTACGAACAACACTCGGGCCATTTCTCCTCTACTTATCATACCTACTTTATTTGTCGTTTGTCCCTGAAAGCAAGTGTTCTTATCCAACCTTTCATCTGACTTGACATGTGAAGCTGTTTCTGCTTTTATTTCCAGTAAATCAAAATCTAACGTCTTTATATCGAAGTTCAATTTTGCGACTCCTTGTGAAATTGCTTATTTTCAAATTAACGTGATCAACAATTTGCGACGCCCAATTTTGGCAGGTACAATCTTCATCCAATATTGTGCACAAAAAACTAATAACAGTTCAACCTTCTTCACAGATCTTCTTAATATATCAAAACGTTCGCGGTCTAAATTCTAAACTCAAAAGGCCTTTTTTTTTAGTAGTTTTAGAGTTCGTTTTGATAATATCACCCAGACTGAAACGTGGTTAACGTGGATTTTCTCGAACGATTGCACTATTTACAAACATGATCGACTGACTCGTAGAGGTAGAGTTGTATTAGGGGTTAAATCTAATATCCTCTCCGAACCATTTATTTTTTCAGTATCTTATGATGTCGAGATAGTTGTTAAACTAACTCTTTAATCTTGTTCCCTAGTTTTTTTATATGTTCATATATCCACCCCCCCCCCCTCCCCTTTTTTTCTGATGTTCAAGTTTATGCGCAACATATGACTTGCATTAAAAAAATTTATGGACATGTAAAGGATAATGATTTCTTTCTGGTGTTGGGTGACTTTAATATACCGAACACTTCTTGGATCTCTAATCCTAGTTCAAGTTCCCTTAATTCTACACTTGATCATTTTTTCTTTGATGAATTATTTTCTATTTCTATGTTTCAGATGAATTCAATCTGAAATTATCGAATCGATTGCTTGATCTGGTTTTTATTAATGATGTCTCTTGCATTAATGTTTCTAGATCATCCCCTTTCTGTTTACCTGAGGATATTCATCATCGTACATTGGAGGTATCTCTGTCCCTAAGTACTTCTCCAATTTGTGAGCCTACTCCATCAAAACATCGTTACAATAAGTGCAATTGGGCTTTGCTCAACCATCTGCTCAGTGTAACACATTGGTTTACGTTATACGAATCCGTTGATGTTAATACATTTTAAACTCTCTTATTGATGACTGTGTTCCTATGTATCTTCCTGTGTATTTTTCCAATAAACCTCCATGGTTTACTTAGACGTTTTCCAATTTAAGAAACATAAGGTCTAAATGTTTTCAAAATTTTAAAAAGTGTGGCTCCACTGTTAACTGGTCTAAATATTCCATAGCCAAGTTGAATTTTAACATTTAAAATACGCGTTACTATGAGAATTACCTTATGCGTTTGTAAATTTGAAACGTAAGTTTTCTAGTTTACCTTCCACATTTTTTCTTAAGCCTATCAATTTTTGCAATGATCATGATTCCTCTGATCTTTTTGATCATCTGTAGACCCTTATATAACTTCTCTCCCCCCTATTATATTTCTTCTACAAATATTATAAACGCTAACAATATTTCCCTTGATTCTCTGATTTCAGCCATTCGGTTAATGAAATCATCTTACTCGCCTGGAGCTGATAATATTCCTAGTTGTGTTATAAAAGAATGCTGTGACTCCTTTCAGTTACCAGGATCGTATAAAATTGGTCCAAAAACAGTTCCTTCTCTTTGCTCCAAGAAATCTAAACTGGGACCCTCATCTCCGTCTATCGTCTTATCATATTTGTCTTCCTCTTATTGATCTTCCTTCATTAATAAATCGTAGAACAATCCTTGGGATTGCTTTTCTACATAATTTGATTGTAGGCAAAATTGATTTGTGTGAAACTAAAATTCTCGGTTCCTTCAAGAACAACTAGACATTTTTGTCCGTTGCATTTACCACTGTTCATATCGGATTACTCGTTGCACAGAGCATTTCACGTAATATGCGTGGATTATAATAAATTATATCACATGTTTTCCTCTGATCTCTTTCTTCCTCTAATCAAACCCTTGCTTTCAGCTTTTCTTAGGGATATTCCTCAAAGTGACGGTGGACAAGTTTGTTGTCAAGACATATCTACCACTACATTATATATATATATATATATATATATATATATATATATATATATATATATATATATATATATATATATATATATATATACGTTCGCGGACTGAACTCAAAACTCAGAAGACTCTTTTTGAGAAGTTTTAGTGTTTTTTTTTTATATAATCGCCCTGACTCATGATGATAACAAAAATATAACATGACCCAAACCTCTACGCTCGCCATCTATATCATTTTCAGAAATGCCACCTCTCATTTTGAGAGATGCCATCTCTCTCATTTTGGGTGGTGCATGTTTTTGCTAAAGTAAGGCTCTAAACTTCGATCCAAATTGAAACCGCCATGGCCACCTCCGATTTTTAGTCGGCAGCTAATTTGAGCGGCGACAGTGGGGATTTAAGATTAATTTTAAAATATAATGTGATAGATTACCCTGTGTGGTGCTGGTGCGTGAAGAAGTATTTCGCAGTCGGTTGCGTCCGACTGCAACGTTCTTAATTGTTTTTTAATGATATTGTTACCACCATTTTTAGTTGATCTGATCAAAATAAAAAATTAGACATTAAGTACAGCTTCTGGTCTCTTTTGCAATGCAAAAAAAAAAAAAAATACTTTAGCTCCGCAGACAGGCCCCGCTCCAGAGCCGGGGCAGGTCCCGCTAGTGCGCGAAGCGGGGCCTGCGTCTCTGATATAAAAACTGGCAGTCGAGGCTCAGTAAAAGTTAAAGTGGCAGTTAAAGTGAAAGTGCCGAGTGACTACGCGAGTGAAAAGTAGTAGAAAGAATTTCGACGGACGGGACAGCAAATCGTTTTCAAGATGTAATCGATCGCAAGAATTGCGAATACCGAATGACACCGTGGGAAACTACAAGGATGTCTTAGAGAGATATCCTATACGCCTCTAAGGAGACAGGTAACCCAAAAATGACACAGGACCCTGCAGCTGCTACCAACAAGGACATTGGTGCAGCGCGACTGAGAATAGCGCTAGAATTTGCTAATCTTGCAACAAGAGTTAAGGTACGTTGGCTTAGCTGTGCGGATCTGAAACGTAGTAGAGCACTGTAGTGGATCCAAGCGAACCACTGGAGAATACAGTGCACATTCTGGCGTTACCTGGAGTGCTCAGCAGATCCAAGACAGTGACCGCTCGTATAGAAAAAGTGCGCAGCACGCGAACCTAGGATCCTATGCACAAGTGTGCACTTAGCGTGACAGACGTTTAGTTTGAATTAACGGAAGTGCGAAGTGTAACCATATATATTCACCAGTGCAGAACTAATCGAAACACAAGGTACTTATTATTTATTGCAGGTTCCACATATAAACTAATTGGCTCGAACACATAGTGGGCTGCGTTCGGCCCGACCCAACCTCATGGCTTAGCAAGAAAATTCGTTACAAAAGATTATTTTACAAGTAGACTATACAATTTTTTTATGTTACTACTTAGACCCAATTCTTCTTAACGCATTTATAAATACAGTGACATCAGCTGTTTCTTTGTTTGGAGTATAAATCTTACAATAAATAGAAGGACTCAAACAAAGATAAGTCAAAAGTTTACAGGGCCATTTTAAAAAGCTAAGCTTTTAGATTGTGACAGATATATGAATGTTCATTGCCAAAGGAGCGAGTACCAATTGAGTTAGCACATTGTGAGAATTGAATGAAACTGTTGATACATTAAAGAGATCAGAAAATGTTGAAAGATATAGTATATAGATCACCAGTGAGAGTATTTTTCATTTGTTATAAAAGGGAATGAAAGTGTTGAGGAATTCTTTATTAACCTCAAACGTGAGGATGCGCACACACTAACAGTTCCTTGCTCACATATATTAGTATTAGTAAACCAAAAGCTAAAGTCTTTATATCGAAGTTGCGACTCCTCGTGAAATTGCTTCTTTTAAAATCAACTGAATTCCAACTTCCAACTGAATTCTTCACAACAATTTGCGAAGGCAACTTTTAGCCTCGTTATGTAGTTGTGCATGAATTCAAGCATGAATTCTTGTTTTGTTAAACCCTTCTTCGGTACAATTTTCATCATAACATTGTGCCAAAGAACTAAACTTCTCCACAACTGTCCTTAGTATATCAAAACGTTCGCGGACTGAACTCAAAACTCAGAAGACTCTTTTTACGAAGTTTTAGTGTTTTTTTTTTGTTTAGGTCCGTATCTTTATAATGCTGAAATTATCTCAAATGATTAATGCATAAGTCATTGTTAACAAAAACTAGAACAAGTTACCGTTTCAGATGATTTGAGTTCATCTGAGACAAAGAAAACGAGAATAATTCATAAAAAAACATGAGCAAGTGTAGGAATCAGGGATGTTGAAAAGGTCACAAAGTCATTATGTGCCGAGTTATTGATTCAGAAGTTGTAGACTTTTCAGTTTTGATTTGCTACTCCCCCCACTCATATAATTTTTCACCTGTTCGCAGAGTGGGTGTTCAGGAATATAACTGTAAAATTTGCATGCGAAAACTGCAAGGTATTTTTTGGTAAGTGCCGGCCCAAAAGGGGCAATATTTGGGGAATCGATTGAGGGTGCCACCTGCAATTTAACAACCAACTTTGTAGCACTAAAACTGTGGAATATATAACCTCATACTATTCGCCACGCTCCCTGTGGGCGTAGATATATTAGCCAAACCTTTTCGATCTTGGGATGTCAACCCGAGTATATACATACATCAAGTCTCAAGTCTCTAGCATCAAAAGTCGGTAATATTGTTTTACTTCTGCTTCACATTGGATATTCTTTATACATATCTTTGCTCTTCTCTCTGTATTTTGTATACCCTGGCCCATTTAAAATGGGAAATCAGGGTATAATGTTATTGTGACAAGCCGAGTCGATTTACCCCTGTCCGTCCGTCCGTCTGTCTGTCTGTCTGTCCGTATGTATGAACGCGTCGATCTCAGAACCTACAAGAGCTAGAGATTTGAAATTTTGTTTGTAGGTCCCTGTATAGGGCGCCCATATGTAGTAGAAAATTGATCACTATTTTTTATTGTTATCGATTAAAAACTAAAATATAAAATCAGATATAAATTTTGAGTGCAACGCTCCCTTCGTCCAAATTTGTTAATCACGTATTTCAAATATACGTGTGCTTTGGCGAATATACACATATGAATGACATGATCACACGCAACAAGTTTGATCAAAATCGTTCGTCTTGAAAAAAAAATGTAGTAAGCATTTAGTCGCTAAGATAAGCTCTTCGAGATCGTTTGTGTCGCGCATAGTCAAGAACTCATTGGACTATTAGCTTTTGCTACCTTCGTGTGCTAAAAATAGCACAAGTCTTTTCGGGCGCTGTCTTGTGCAGCCAGACAAAAACAATACCCAAGTGAAGTGACATAAGACTGCACTTGCTGCCCGCTTGGGCAAAACATTTCCTCTCTCTCAGCGAGCTGCCGCTCAAATTAACAAGGTATAAAAATGCATAAAAACCTTTCTTCTAATTTTCAGCTTAGAAATAAGCCGATTGATTACGAAAGAATGCACCGAATAGCTGGTAAAACACCATTGGAGCTGAGGACTGAGTTCAGTAATCACCAACGCCTATCATGCCACTGCACTCCCAGAACCTCAGCACAATTACTACAACAATCACATTTACCAGTGCTACTATAGCACTGCAACTGCTGCAATCAGCAGCGCGATCCCTAGCGGAAGCATAGTTAGTCATGCAGCCCGCTTCACACCTGCCGCCGTAAAAATTATCGCTCCAAAACTCACAGGAGCTGCTACAAAACTGGCGGCAACCCAAAAAATACTGAGAACTAAGAGGATGAAACCTCTATCTCCCTACAATAGTAGAAAGAGAGCAAACATGGTCTGACACCCCGCTTCAACTAACATGGCAAAGTCCAGCAAGAATTTTGCTTTGCTAGACATGGACATGGACGTAACCAATGAAGGCGACGTGATGTGAATCATTATAACACAAGCGCAAGTTCTGCAACTGCTACTATTGCTGATCATGATGCAACTGATACAGTCAACAACCAACAACAGAAGGTACCCAACAACAAAAAGAAAACCCATCGGCTCACCAAACCCACCGCAAATCGTTGTGAGTATTACTGATCTTAATGATCTTTTTGAAATCATTGGTGAAGTTACCACTATTGACAACGTGGCAGTCAAAGTCCACCAAGGAGTAACGGCTAGAATATTTCCTAAAGACAGTGACACTTACAGAGCTATTGTAAGCCATTTTGATACAATAGGCATTGAGTTTCCCACATATCAGCTGAAGGAAGAAAAAACGTACAGAATTGTAGTAAAGGGGCTTCACCATAGCACTTTGAATAACAAAATAATTGCCAATTTTAAAAAAATATGGTTTTGATGCTCTGCAAGTGCACTATGCCGCTAAATGGTGAGAGTATAAGGGATGCGTAAAAGTTCTGAAATTGTTATATGTACAAGTTAACGTAAGCAAAGTCAAAAGCAGTTCAACGCCCTGCAACTCGCGCTGCGCCAAAAATGCTTACCTACGGTCTGCATTGCATCCGCTCCAAGCAGCAAAACAATTGTTAAGAATTATTGTTACGAGAGCCACACGCGCAACCGCTGGTGCAACCGCTGGCGCATCCGCTGTAGTCGATATTTAAGCCACCTAATATTGTAATAGAGTTTTAGTTTCATTTTTGCATTCAAATAAATAAGTCGGCTTGCTGCGACAAAGTAAACGAAACAAATCGTTTTTTAACTGGCGCCCGAGCAGGGACCAGCGCGTACAATAGAATACCCAGTTTCTAAGTGCGTAATCGGTATAACAATATAGCCCAAAGTGTTCATACGTTATTACCGTCGCTGGTTCAAATAATCCTCACAGTGAAACTCCCATAAATTCATTTGTGGCTGTGAAATTATTAACAAAATTAAGCACGACAATAAAACAATTATTAAGTGCCAAAACAAACAGCGCGACAATAAAACAATTATTAAGCGCCAAACAACAAAAAATAAATAAAGCACAACAATAACTCAATTATTACGTGCCAAACAGCAACCGTCAAGGCTATAAGACCCGCTCCTAGCCAACCACTGGACACAAGACACCCAAAAAGGAGACTTTCGACCTTCCGTAGAGGATGACCATAGCTGCTATTATATTGTAAGTTAAAATAAGAAAAAGTAATCAAAAAGTGAATTAAAATAAAAAAAAATATAAACATTTTGTTTCAAAGAATAGATCAAATAAATAATCAAAAACGGAATTAGATAAGTTAATAACAAAAAAAAAGAGAAAATTATAATTACAGTTAATCATGACCATCATTGTTGTCCGATGATGCGTCATCCTCCAGATCAACGCCCCCCAATAACACCCAAATGAATATAGACCAACTAACACAATTAATTTCGAAAATTGTCATCGAGACTCTAGCAACAAACAGTACAGCTGAATCAATCAGACCAAGCCCTTTCGACGTCCCAGACGTATCAATCAAACCCGAATATAGTAATAGAATGTCCGAACTAGACAAGGTTCCAGATATAGTCAAAGGTTTAAGAGAATTTAATGGAAATCCAGCTGAGTTTAGCTCCTGGAAGAAGAGTGTTTACAGAATAATTCAAATTTATACCGGACAGGAAGGCAGCCCTATATACTTCGGCATCCTTCATACAATAAGAAACAAAATAACCGGACTAGCAGATACAGCATTAGAATCTTACAACGTACCACTCGACTGGAGTGCCATTACTAAGTGCTTGACTCTACATTATGCTGATAAGAGGGACATAACAACCCTAGAATATCAGATGACTGGACTGACTCAAGGTAATCAATCTGTTGAAGAATTCCATTCAGTCGTTTATAAACATCTGTCACTTATTCTTAACAAAGTGGGTTGTATGAATGTGACCAGAGAATCTGAGCGATTACTGACTAAAGTATATCGTGATAAGGCACTTGACACCTTCGTAAGAGGTCTCCAAGGTGATCTCCCTAGACTTCTAGGAATTAAAGAACCCACCGACTTGCCACAAGCCCTTCATTTATGTCTCAAGTTAGAAAATCAAAAGTATGTCGCCTCCCAAGCCAACCAAAAAGGCCGTATGCAATTATTCCGAGCTCCTCCAATAACACAGAATAACATTCCACGTCAATCAATTCAATCTTATAGGCCAAACCCCAGTTTTCAACAAAATAAAACAACACCTTACGGACAGCAGTTCAAGCAACAGCCAAGTTACACCTTCCCAATAGCACACCCTCGTCCGTCCGGACAACAATTCGTTCAACAGCCAAACTACAGTTATCCTGTAGCACCCTGTAGAAACAGCCGAAGAAAACGAAGATCAAACTCACATAGAAACACAAAGACAGGCAGAATTGGAACAATACGGTAACGAACACTATGCAGACGTAGAATATCTAGCCGACAACTCACCACACGAGTACGAATACTCGGGTGAAGATTGTCAAGTTGGACATTCAGACATACATTTTTTAGAATAAAGTCCTCCTCACTTCCATACTTTGAATGCAAGCTTGGAGGAGGAAAGACCCTGAAAATTTTAATTGACACTGGCTCGAACAATAATCATATCAAACCAAATTTAGTAAGAAACCCAAAAGAAAATATAGAACCATTCGATGCAATCTCAGTAGGAGGTAACATAAAAATAACACAGCACGTAGAAGCAAATCTGTTTGACATCAAAGACGTAAGAATTAAATTCTTTCTACTGCCGACTCTAAAATCGTTCGATGCCATTCTAGGAAATGATAGCCTTAAGCAGCTAAATGCAGTAATCTTTGCTATCGACAACATTATGACTTTAAAAAACAAATTCAATATTCCTATCAAAGAAAAACGAATACAAGCAGTTAATAATTTAAATATTAGAACCGAACACATGTCTAAAGAACAATTCACTAGCATTACAAACTTAACAAAGAAATTCTCGAGCTTATTTTCAAAACCCAATGACAGATTATCATTTACCACCTGTGTCCAAGCAGAAATAAGAACCACCTCAGACTCTCCAATTTATACGAAATATTACCCTTATCCCATGTCTTTACAACGAGAAGTAGAAGCACGAATACAAAAACTGTTAGACGACGACATAATTCGCCCCTCTCGTTCTCCGTATAACTCTCCTGTAATAATAGTACCAAAAAAGTTAGACGCATCTGGCGAAAAGAAATATAGATTAGTCAGTGACTATAGGAAGTTAAATTCCATAACCATCGCCGATCGGTACCCCACACCAGAAATAAACAAGGTATTAGCACAGCTAGGAGACAACAAAATATTCTCCGTGCTTGATTTGAAAAGCGGATTTCATCAGATCCTATTAAAAGAAAAGGACATAGAGAAAACTGCCTTCTCCATAAAAAATGGAAAATATGAGTTTAAACGACTCCCCTTTGGTTTGAAAAACGCGCCATCTATATTTCAAAGAGCCTTAGATGACATACTAAGGCAAAACATAGGAAAAATTTGCTATGTTTACATAGACGATATAGTCGTGTTCAGCAAAGATGAAAAATCCCATCTAGATCACCTCGAAACAATATTTCATACGCTCCACGAAGATAACATAAAATGCCAAATAGACAAATGCGAATTTTTTAAAACTAGAGTAGAATTTTTAGGTTTCTTTATCTCAGATAAAGGCATAGAAACTAAAAAAAAAAAGGAGAAGCAATTGCCAACTATCCACCACCAAACACGCTTAAACAACTTCGATCATTTCTCGGCCTATCCGGCTACTATCGCCGTTTCATCAAATATTATGCAAAATTAGCAAAACCTCTCACCTCGTTGTTACGTGGTGAGGACGGCAGAGTATCGAAGCAAGCTTCAAATAAGATATCCATAAAATTAGATTCAGTTGCCCTAGAGGCATTTAATAAATTGAAAAGTTCATTAATATCAGACGACGTTATTCTCAAATATCCCGACTTCAAAAAAGAATTTCACCTCACTACCGATGCATCGAATCACGCAATCGGTGCAGTTCTCTGCCAAGACGGACACCCTATTTCTTTCACATCTAGAACATTGTGTAAAGCAGAAGAAAATTACGCAACAAATGAAAAAGAAATGTTAGCTATCATTTGGGCTCCAAAGTCCCTCAAGAATTACCTTTACGGAAATTCTAAAGTTAAAATATTCACAGACCACCAACCTCTTACACATTCCCTTAGTAATTGGCATGGGAACGCCAAAATTAAAAGGTGGAAGGCAATCTTAGAAGAGTACGACTACCAACTAGTTTACAAGCCAGGTAAAGAAAATATAGTCGCCGATGCATTGTCCAGAACCCCTAACCAATTAAAAAACCAAATAAATTCAATGACAGCCACCATTCATAGTGCAGATAGTTCAAGCCATCATTTGATACCAAGCCTCGAAGCCCCTATCAACGTTTATAAGAATCAAATCATAATTGCAAAAGAAAACAAAGAAACTTACGAATTTAGCATTCCGTTCCCCACCTTCCATAGACACTACATCGCGAAAGGACAATTTTCAGAAACCGACCTTATCAGCTTACTAAAAAAATACTTAAACCCATCCGCCATAAACGGAATTCTCACAACTGAAGATATCATGGCCAAGCTACAGAATATCTACCCGTCTCACTTCAATACTTTCAAGATACGATTTTCGCAGAACAGAATTATAGATTTAGAAACAGACTCGGATCAAGAGGAAGAAATATTAAAAACACACAATAGAGCACATAGAAACGCATACGAAAACCAAAAAACAGATCGCGGAAAAGTATTACTTCCCAAGAATGAAAGCCAAAATTACAAATATAGTACAACAATGTAGGATTTGCAAAGAAGAAAAATACGATAGACGACCAACAAACCCAAGTCTGAAGGTAACACCGATACCCGAGTATCCAGGCCATATCATTCACATAGACATTTATTCAACCGAAAAGCACCTCGTGCTCACTGCAATAGACAAATTCTCAAAGCTTGCGCAAGGTAGAATTATAAAATCTAAAGCTATAGAAGATATCAGACAACCATTACATGAAATACTTTTCTACTATGGAGTACCAAAATTTGTAGTAGTAGATAACGAAAAATCACTTAATTCGGCTTCCATCTCCTTCATGATGAAAGATCAGCTCAATATTGAAGTTTTCAAAGTACCACCATATAAGAGTTCAGTAAACGGACAGATAGAACGACTACACTCCACTTTATCAGAAATAATGAGATGTCTTAAAAGAGAAGGCGAAAATAGAAACTTGGCAGAACTCCTGCAAAGAGCTATTTACGAGTATAACAACTCCATACATTCAGTCACTAAACAACGCCCACTAGATATTTTCTTTGGCAGGAAGATTACCACAGACCCCGAGCAATTCGAACAAGCACGCAAAGATAACATAACAAAATTAAAAGAACAGCAGACCAAAGACCTAAAATATCACAATCAATCTAGAAACCCTATACTAACCTACAAAACTGGACAGATAATTTACGTAAAAATCAACACACGACTAGAGATAGTTAAGGAAGACAACGGCACAACCATAAAAACAGAGTCAGGAAAAATAGTACATAAAAGCAATATTAAAAATGACCCTTCTCTACAGGATACTGGGAGTAATCCCAATACAGGCACTAGTGGAAATGACTAATTATACAAATAGTCACATATTCACCCTTCATGACGGATTAGGTAAAATAACTAACTCCTCGACCAGGATAATTCATTTGATAGACGTATTACAACTAAAAAAGGCTTTGGACAAACTTGCAAACCACATAGACACGGAATTAAAGTCGTCCGATTTACATCATACTCTGCATTTCGAAGTAGAACAGTCAAAATCAATATTTCACTCTTTATTATACGCAAATAAGACCAGACACACAAGATCCATAAATGCTTTAGGCACAGCCTGGAAATTTGTGGCCGGCTCTCCTGACCACGATGACTTAGTCGTTATAGAAGATAACCTAAATAAACTCATTCAGAATACTAACCAACAAACCATCATAAACACAAAATTTCAACAACGAATAAATAATCTCACCCAAATTAACAATATTTTAACAAACGCCATCCAAAAACATTCGTACCCTACTAACAATTTAGATACTAACATACAAATACAAACCCGTCTTCAATAATCTTCAAATAAATAACACCAAGCACTTAAATCTGTTACAGACCCACTCCGCTACCAACAGCATTGGTTTATTAGCTTTGCTTGTAGGTTTGGCCATAACAATAGTGTTAGTCTCAAAAAGGCGAGCTAACAAAACAGAAGTAATCCTACAATTCGCTTCCGAAATTCCAAACCCCGTCGATCACCCAATCACCAACACTTCCGAACATCTTCCAAATCTTCAATTCACCAACATCCCGTTTTTCTGACACTTGAGGACAACTGTCAATTTGAGGGTGGAAGAGTTAACGTAAGCAAAGTCAAAAGCAGTTCAACACCCTGCAACTCGCGCTGCGCCAAAAATGCTGACCTACGGTCTGCATTGCATCCGCTCCAAGCAGCAAAACAATTCTTAAGAATTATTGTTACGAGAGCCACACGCGCAACCGCTGGTGCAACCGCTGGCGCATCCGCTGTAGTCGATATTTAAGCCACCTAATATTGTAATAGAGTTTTAGTTTCATTTTTGCATTCAAATAAATAAGTCGGCTTGCTGCGACAAAGTAAACGAAACAAATCGTTTTTTAACTTACACGATACCAGCAATACGGCCATACAGCCAAATACTGTCGTCGCCATCCTAACTGTGCACGTTGAGGCGAGGACCATCCCAACAATCTATGTTCACAAGATGAAGCGCTTACCTGCATTCACTGTGTGTTTTAATTGGAAAAAATTTAATAAAATATGCTGATAATAAGCTGAAAAATTCATTTAACTCCATTAATTCGCGCAGAAGTTATTAAACAAAAAATTTGGCCAATCTGCACGTGACCATCAGTGCAAAGCAAAACAAAATCCACGAACCTATTTCAGATTCTTTGGTAAGATCTGTGTAGGATACCTCCAGTAACATGTGTCCCAAATAACTTATGCATTTTACACAGAAATGACTTTACTCAATATTCAGCGTTAAATTAGCTGTGCGAAATTGTTCTACGAAGCGTATTAAGAGTACCAAGTGGGCTGAAAAACTCTCCGAAACTACGCATACATCATCCAAATAACCAAATACGCAATAGCGGAAATCGTTAATTTGTTGTCCTTTTATTTATTTTTATACCCTGAACCCATTTAAAATGGGAAATCAGGGTATAATGGTTTTGTTGATATGTATGTAACAGGGAGACCCCATAAAGTATATATAATCTTGATCCGTCCGTCCGTCTGTCTGTCCGTCCATCCGTATGTATGAACGCGTCGATCTCAGAACCTAAAGGAGTTAGAGACTTGAATTTTTTTGTAGGTCCCTGTATAGGGCACGCAAATCAAGTTTGTGTCCGAAAATCGATAACTATTTTCATTTTATTGTTATCGATTAAAAACGAAAATCTAAATTCATCTTTAAAACTCTATCTAATTCATCTTAATAGCTAGAGTCTTCAAATTTTGCATTTAGTGTTATTTGTGCATTATAAAATTTCGGCTTTTGTTAAATTTAAGGGTGCCTTGCCCCCATCGCCTCATATTTGTAAATCGCTTATTTCAAATACTAGAGACTTGTGCTTAGGCAAATACACACATATGAATGATATGATCACGTCCAACAAGTTTGAGCAAAAACGTTCGGCTTGGAATGTTAAATGTTAAATAATTTTTATTTAACATTTAATTTCCCATACAATTGGCATTCAAAAATCAGGAAAAGCACAGCTGACGCAGCGACTTGCGCTATCCTGCGTTATCCTGTGTATGTGTATAAAAAAGAAACGGAAGTCGAGTGACCTTGAGTAGAGTTTTCTTACTTGATTTTATTTTTATTTATTAATTAAAGATAATGTACAAAACTTGAGTTAACTTTAAAAAACTACAAAAATTTATTTATAGCCTAAAAGAACAAATAATATTTCAAAATATCACCATATATAATTTGCCAGTCCGGCCAACTATGCCCCAATTTACAGCCCTGTAGAGAGTTCTGAGGAAAAAACGTGGTATTAAGATCATCTTGTAAGCATTGATGATTTATTGTCTTAGAAAAAGAAAGGCAAAGTTTTACATCATCAGCATACATGAAGATCTTTGAATAAGAAATAACTGGGAAGGTCGTTGATAAATAATGTAAAAAGTAAAGGCCCGAGATGACTACCCTGAGGTACACCTGAAAGAACGAAGATTTGTTTCGAAAAAGATGTTGTCAACACAACTCTTTGAGTTCTACCCTTTAAATATGATGATAACCAAGATAAAAGTTTAGGATTAAGCCCTATGAAATCTGGCTGTAATTAGAAATGTCAGACCTCCCACTTATTTTATATAGAGGGATAATGTAAAACTCTTTCCAAATAGACGGAAACACAGAGGTTTCCAGAGATAAGTTAAAAGCTTTAGTAAATGTCTTTATTATTATCGATAGATGTTCAGTCATTTGACTGGGCATAATGTCAGGCTGTAGGTTGTAAGGTGCATGAAATTAACTAGGGCACTGTAAAGAGCAGCACAAGAGCGACGAGAGCGGGAGCGAGTGCTCTCGCTAGATGTTCGGGTCTCTGAGCTAGCTCTCTACCCACTAGCTTAAGTTTGAAGTTGCATTAAATCAGTACCCAAAAGACTTCTTTGCTGGTATATATTACCAAGCCCTTTTGACAGGACATTTTTGGCGCCCCCGGGTGGACTCTTCAACAGCAGGTGACATCGGTGAATTACATACAGGAGGATTACATGGATTGCACTAATAATCAGGGAAGTACACAGACTTATACGTACATATACCGATTATTTTAAATTCAATAAAGTGCACTCGGGACCTGCAGATTTTAACTCCAGGTAAACCTATGTACATGTGTATATGCCTATCAATAAATGCTTAACTTGGTTATTTGTACATACATGTATATTGTCAAAATAATTAGACATTGACCTCTGTCTGCGCTCGAATTTGACGAACATAGAGCCAGAGAGTTTAGTCTCTGTGTAAAGAAAGAAAGGAAAATAAAAAACCGTTTCACACAGCTTTGCCGCCTTTTGTGCTCAAATCGATCTCTTAAACACTTCGCTAGTTGCCTATTATTGGTCGCACAATCGTTGTTGTGTGCGCTCTCGCTTGCGAAGATAAAGGGCTGATACATTGTTGTTGCTATCCGCTCTTCGTCGTCGTTGCGCTTTCGCTGTGCACTTCAAACTTGTATGAGTGCATGCTCGGCACTCACCAGCTCTTGTTGCCGCTGTTGTGAAGTTCGGCTGAGCATTTGCGCTCCCCGTTGCGGTCTCGTCGTGCGCATCAAACTTGTACGAGTGAATGCTCGGCACTCACCAGCTCTTGTTGTCTGCTGTTGTGAAGTTCGCTGATCGTTGTGCGCATCAAACGTGTATGAGTGCAGGTTCGACACTCACGGTCAAACAGTGGGTGGTTGTATTAGCTGAATAACTTACAGGTATCTGTTACAATCGTTAGTAGCAGCCCATTTACAACTATCTAACGTATAACACATAGAGTATCGACCGAACGAAGTGGATAGTATTCTGCAATCCCTTAGCTTGCATTATAATATGGGCTTAATTGAAATTGGTTTCAATTAAATAATATTTTGAGAATCATGACTGGCAAGCGAGGAAAGAATCGCTCTATGGACGAGTCATCATCAGCGCGGATTGAAATCCGGTTGAATGCTTATAAAAACGTTACAAACGATATCATGCCTATCAACAAATCGTTAAAAGACTACACAATATCGGTAGAACCCTTTGAAATCGATTGTTGATTAGAAATATTAAACCGATATATAGAAAACGCGTTTAAAATACAGAAAGAATTCAGATTTAGTGCCTCGATCATCATTAGAGGAGTTGTGTGTGACAGCTAAGGCCCTACTAATGAAGCGAGGCAGTGTCAGTCAACCAAAACCGGAAGGTCATGCCAATTCCAGCATGATTAGCTCCGTGTCACATACTAGATATCTACCTCACATTAAATTACCAAAATTTAGTGGAGAGTATTCCGAATACAAGAACTTTATAGGTCTGTTCGAGAACTTAGTTGGCAATGATCCAGCTCTGTCAAACACAGAAAAGTTTAATCATTTGTTGTCGTGCCTAGATCGAGAGGCACTGGGTACTGTTAAGGCTTATCATGTAACAGACGATAATTGCCCGAAAGCTTTAAAGGCTTTAAAAACAGTGTATGATAACCAATGTCTCATATTTTTTAATAGCATCTCCAAGCTGTTCGAACTACCCAGTATGTTTGCACCGTCAGTAGCATCTTTGCGCAAGATGATTGATTCTTCCACTGTGGAATGATTGTGAAGTTGCTTTAAATAGACATTTGACAGCTGAAGAAGCCTCTTCTGCATGCGGCGTAGGTCGAAAGACACCTCATGACAGTGGAAAAAGAGGTGAAAAACGTCATTAGCCGTTGCTCTTCCAAGTCAGCTCCAAGTCAATAAGTGTGTGCAAAACTGATGATCACTATATTCAGTCTTGTTCATCATTCGCAGCAATACCTTGCCAGAATCGATTTAAATTCGCAAAGAGTTATCCTCTTTGTATAAATTGCTTGCGAACAGGACATTCGGTAGCCGCTTGTAAATCAGCTCACTGTCGTGTTTGCTCTAAGCCTCTTCATTCAATGCTACACAGATACACTTCGGAGACCCCTCAGACTGCCTCAACGGCTATCCCAGTAGTTCCGAGGTCCATTGCCTCACAGTCCAAGTTCTCCTGGCAACTGCTGTCGTCAGAGTAAAAGATCAATCAGGATCATATCAGTTAGCTAGAGCCCTCTTAGACTCCGGCTCTCAGATAAACTTCATCAGTGAGGAGCTAGCTAAGCAGCTAAAATTGAAGAGGCAAAAAAGGGTTATTCACTTATTGGATATTGTTAACTGTCAGTCAATCGTTAGTCACAGTGTTCAGACATCGATAGCCTCACGAACGGACAACACACAAATCATGACTGAATAAAAAACAATTTCAATTAATTCGAATTTGTATACCCCAGAACAACAGCTGTGCGAGAAGTCCTGTATAGAGACATTTCGTCAAACCCAATCACCTAAAAATGAATTGAATGAATTTCTGCTAAATGCAAACTCTGCAGTATTTTGAAAAAAAAAATACGCAGATGGCACGGGCTTCAGAAGACATCTTTGTCGGGATGCCAGACTAAAGTTTTTTTTCTTTCTTGATATATGTGCAACTTAAATGTTTATACCCTGAAACCATTGAAAATGGGAAATCAGGGTATAATGTTTTTGTTGAAATGTATGTAACAGGCAGAAGGAGGCATAGTAGACCCCATAAAGTATATATATTCTTGATCAGGGTGACAAGCAGAGTTGATATAGCCCTGCCCGTTTGTCCGTCCGTCTGTCCGTCTGTTCGTATGTCGTCGATCTCAGAACCTATATGAGCTAGAGACTTGAATTTTTATGTACATATTTCCGCGAATTGCATGAAAAGATCGAGCTTATTAAAAAAATCGATAAATATTTTAATTTTAATGTTATCGATTTAAAACGTTATCGAATGCTAGCTATTAAATTATATCTCTCACGTCTTTCAAGTTAGACTCCCCAATTTTTATACTATTTCACGTAGTGAACTAGTATATTGGGTTTGTGCAATGTCCGTCATGCTGTCCGTCCGTCTGTCCGTATGAACGCAAACCATTTCCACGCTATTGAAGCTAGAGACTTGAAATTTGAAATATATACTGGTGTATACCCTCGTCTGATAAAGTGTCAAGATTTTCCCGATACGCCCACTAGGGGCGTGGCAAATCGGAAAATGCATTTTCCTGTATCTCAGAAACACTACTTCTAGAAGAGCTAGAGAGTGGAGATTTTAACTGAACACTCATGTCGACATCCCAAAATCAAAAAGCTATGGCGGATATATCTACGCCCATTGGGGGCGTGGCAAATCGGGTCAAACTGTATCTTCTACAGTTTTGAAGCTAGAACGCCCAAATTTGGCACGTGGGTTACTGTTACGATTCTATAAGGATCGCCCAAAAAATTTTACGCCTACTAGGGGCGTGGCAAATCGGATCTGAAGATATAGTGATTTTACTAGTTTCGTTATATTTTGAGCACTATTGATGCTAGAGATTTGAGACTTGGTATATATACTCGGGTTAACATCCCACAATCGAAAAGCTATGGCGGATATATCTACGCCTTCAGGGGGCGTGGCAACTAATATCAGCTTATATCTCCCACAGTTTTAGTGCTAGAAACTTCAAAATTGAATGTTAAGTTACTGGGGGCCTCGTCTATCGATTCCCCAAAAATTATTGTTACGCCCCAAAAGGGGCGTGACATACAGAAAAATACCCTGTAATTTTCGCATTTTTAGAATGTAAGCATCCAAACTTTACAGTTATATTCCTGAACGCCCACTCTATGCACATGCCAAAAATTATTTATCTACGGCCACTGGGGGCGTGGCAAATCAAAACTCAAACATGTGCAGCTTCTGAGCCAATAACGCGCCAAATAATGACTTAGTGACCTTTGACCTTGTCTTTTGATTTGTTAAATTATATATATATGTTTGAAAAGAATATTTTATTAATACAAAATAACTAAATAAGGAAAATATAACAAAAATATCAACATGACCGCACCGGGGCTCGAGCCCACACCTCTACGCTCGCTACTTAAATCACATGTTCAGAGTTGCCACCTCTCTCATTTTGAGAGATGCCATCTCTCTCGATTTAGGTGCGTGTTTTTGCTAAGGTAAGGGTTCGATCCTAATTGAAACTGTCTGGCCACCTCCAATGAAAAGTTTTAGTCTGCAGCTAATTTGAGCAGCGAAAGTGGGGATTTAAGGTTAAATTTTAAAAAATATAATGTGATAGATGCCCCTGTGTGCTGCTGGGACGTGAAATAGTATTTCGCTGTCGGTTGCGTCCGACAGCAACGTTCTTACTTGTTTTTGTTAGCTTTATATTTATTTTATGTAATTTTGATTTTTGTTAAATTTTGGATACCGACTCCAAATTTCCCCAAATATTTAAATTAAGGTTAGTTGCACTCAAAGCCAATAAATGAATGGGGTTACTTTTTTAAAAATTGGAAAAAATGTAATAAAATAATATGTTTAACATAAGATTACATTAAAATTCATTAATTCACGCAGAAGTTATTAAACCAAAGATTTGGCTAATCGGTCAAACACGTGACCAGCAGCGCAAAGCAAATAGTCTTCCTATACATGTGCACACATACACACATACACATTGAACTGACACACTCACTGACATACGAGTTGTGTTTTCGTGGAGTACGGCTGCTTATGTAAAGTGTTCATCGATAAAATCTGTTTTCATTGCGAAAAAAAATAAGTCGTGTTAATAAACGTGTATGCTGCGGGCGCGGCGCACCTAACAATACAAACGGCGGTCACAACTGACTTACTGTGCGGCAAAACGCGGAGTATTTCAGTGGCGGTTGATGCCAATAGCTCTGGAGCGGGGAGTAGGTATTGGTGGTGTTGTGGTATTAGTAGCGTCAGCTTCGATTTTTGTCCATTTTCGCGCGAAAAGTTGTAAAAAAGTTTAGACACGTCTAGGCAAACAAACAGCATCAGGTGCACTCACTCTAACAGCTGTTAGTAGTGCTGGAAACTACAGCGGACAAACAGCTGCTCACCAAAAATTTGGTGTGCTGCTGAGTTTTAGCAAAGACAGCAACCTAAACGCTAGAGTGCAGTTGGAGCTACTGAAAGTAGTGCATACTCTCGGGTCGCTGAGTATTTGAGCTGAGTTTTCTAGTGTAAGTCTTTAGGCTTAACTGAAGCTTCCATACGGCAATAAAAATCAGTTGTTGCCCACTACAGGCTTCTCGCCTTGGTAGTCGGTGGACGATGGAGGGTAGAAGGGAGGAAGAGCTGCAAGCCTTTGCGAGCCGCTCTGCATTGCAGCGATCACCGCCGCAACAGCAGGCAGGGCCACAGCAGAAGGCTTCAACTGAAGGGCACTATCCAGCAGATATGAGCAGCTCTTGAGGGCCTGACGGCTTTATTCGGGGGCCAGCGGCATATAACTGTGCCAATGAGAGAGGAGAGAGCTAGCCAGGATAGTTAAGCTTCACGAGGCGGCGGAGTTGCTCTACAACCGCAGGGTCAGAAACTGCGAGGTGCAGACAACACCGCACTTTAAAGTCGCCATAGCGAATGCCACGCAACAACACGCTTAAACGCTCGAGGGACGTTGCTTCTGAGCAAAGGAGGACTCCCCCAAAAAAATCTTGGCCCAATGGGCACAGTGAAGTGGGAGCAAAGAAGCAAAAGGCTCCACAGACAGCCTCGGCAGGGTCGAATCAGGCAGTGCAGCAGGCCAGAGCAGCGAACTGGACGGAGGTTAAGGGGCGCAAACAGCACCACAAACGACCAAGGACAGACGCAATTACAGTTTCTGGAGTAGAGGGATGTAGTTATGCTGACATGCTGAAAGTTGTCAAAACAGATCCGAGCCTTATTAGTGGGGATGTCCAGGGAATCAGGAAGACAGCAAAGGGCGATTTATTGCTGCAGCTTAGCAAGAATCCCGAGCATAGTGCTGAGGTGCTCCAGGAGGCTGTTGGCAAGGCCTTGGGCGAACGCGCGGTGGTTAAAACGCTTACCGAGTCCGCGCAAATCGAGATCCGCGATATGGACGAACTAGCGAGCAAAGAGGAGCTAGTCGAGGCGATTAAGAATGCGCTGAAAGACAGCTCGCTCTCGATTGACGTCATTAAATCTCTACGTCCAGATTTCGGGGGACAGCAAAGAGCCACAGTCGTCCTCCCAGTTGCCAAGGCCAGAGCGCTGGTCGAGCTCGCCAAAATCCGCGTTGGATGGGTCGTCTGCCGTATCCGAGCTGTGGAGCAGCCAAAACGCTGCTTCAAATGCCTGGACTATGGGCACATCGCTGCTAACTGCAAAAGCGAATGCGACCTGAAAGGTGCTTGCTTCAGGTGCGGATTGATGGGTCACGCAGCTAAAAACTGCGAAAAGCCCCCAAAATGCAGTCTCTGCGTCCGCAAATGCGAACGGATCATGCTGCGGGTAGCTTTAAGTGCCCATCATATCGCGAAGCTGTCCAAAAAATGAAATGTTAAGATTTCTACAGCTAAACCTGAATCACTGCATAGCTGCTAAAGACCTACTGAAGCAGACAGCGAGAGAAAAACTAATAGAGGTAGCTTTCCTCAGCGAGCCCCATCACTGCATGACACTGCATGCTGTCCCAGGTCATGGGCCACAGACACTAGTGGCAAAGCAGCATTGTGGAAATGCGGCAACTCAGCGACTACGCTTGCAGATGTCAAGTCTTGTAACGGGTTCGTGCGCGCACGATACGGCAGCATATGGATATATTTCAATGCATGGGCCATGGAATGGGGCATCCTTTCAACAAATGCCAGAGGTCGCACTCTGCTGGAGATCTTCGCGGTGCTGGACGTGGCTCTGCTCAACTCTGGCCACGAGTTCACATTCAGTAGGGCTGGACATGGCTCCATAATCGACCTTACATTCGTCGCTTCGTCCCTCTTTCGAGGGGCAACATGGAGCATCAGCGAAAGCTATACGGGCAGCGATCACTCTGCGCTTCTATTCACAATCGGCGAGCCATCTGGCAGGGCGCCAAATCTGTGGAGGGAAGGGTATCCCCTGGATACATTCAACCCGACAGCCTTCTCGGAGGGCATCCGGTCGCTGGGCACATCTGGCAACGCTGAGGCCAAAGCTTTCCAGATGACTAGCCAAATACATAGCGCCTGCAACGCTAGCATGCAGCGGCTCCAAGCGCCTATGTACTGGTGGAATGAGCAGATAAGCAACTTCCGAAGTATATGCGTACACGCGAGACGAAGACGAGACGTGGACGGACTATCGTCAAATAAACAAAAAATTGTGTCCGATAAATTCTCACTCCCCAGAATTGACGATATTCTTGATCAATTGGGCCGAGCTAAATATTTTTCATGCCTTGATTTAATGTCAGGTTTCCATCAAATTGAACTTGAGGAAAACTCAAGAAATATAACGTCTTTTTTTATACCCTGAATTCCCATTTTCAATGTAATGTTTTTGTTGAAATGTGAATGTATGTAACAGGGAGAAGGAGGCGTGGCAGACCCCATAAAGTATATATATTCTTGATCAGGGAGACAAGCCGAGTCGATTTAGCCCTGTATGTCTGTCTGTCTGTCCGTATGTATGAACGCGTCTATCTCAGAACATACAATAGCTAGAGACTTCAATTTTTTTTTTGTAGATCCCTGTATAGGGCGTGCATGTCGAGTTTGTTTCAGAAATTCGATAACTGTTATCGTTTTATTGTTATCGATTAAAAACGAAAATCTAAATTAAGCTATAAAATTCTATCTAATTCATCTTTCTAGCTAGAGTCTTCAAATTTTGCATTTAGTGTTATGTAAGCCTTACGCAATTTCGTTTTTTGTTAAATTTGGGATGCCACGCCCCCTTCGCCTCAAATTTCTAACTCCCGTATATCAAATACTAGATGGATCAAAATCGTTCGTCTACAAAAAAAGTTATTAAACATTTAATTTCCCATAGCATTGCCATGCAAAGCAAGCAAAGAACAGCAGATGCAACGACTTGCGCTTATGTGTGCGTGCGCCTGTGCGTGTGTGTGTATATTTGGCTTGTAATGAACGTACATATGCATGTGTATATAAAAGAAACGAAGAATGCTTGGAATAGCGGTTCTTCGCAGGGTTCAGGGTATACCCTAGTCGAGCGGTCTCGACTAGAGTTTTCTTACTTGTTTTTTTGTTTTGTGAGTTGCTCTTTCAACGCATTAATCCTCTCTTTGCCTTGCGCTTATTTCTTTTTTGTGTAATCTTCCGTTTTGGTTTGTTTATCCCAATTGCCAATATGACTTGTTGCAAAAAAACTTCTGATTTTACATAAATGCAATTTGTTAGTTGCTGGTTGTGTGGGAATATGATGCAGGCCTTACAGGGCGCGACTACGATAAGGTCATGTCCACTGTCCAATTTGTTTGGAAAAACAAAAAAAAAATTACCAAAATGTATTGTAGTTACTTTAGGATTTTCCATCAAAACACTCCAGCTTCTACTCGCTTTAGCTTTAAGTTTTTGAATGATTCTTTATTTCAGTTTTCCAGTATGCTTAGCCTACATACATTATGTATGTATAAAAGGGTTCTGCCGCTGAGAGCAGCGACAGAATGGGAGAGCGTAGCATATATACATACATATGTATATGCAGACGGCATATACATATAGGCATAAATGCTTATGCTGCAGATCTCACGCTGCAGACATCCACATATAGCCGGATCATATGACGGCTTATGTGCGGATACATTACGTAAACACAGCGACAAAGTGCCACTGTGTATATGAGTGCAATACTCTAACTTTTAGCTGAGCATATGACATCAGATATTGTATACACTACAATACGATTGGCTTATGCTTACTTAACGTACAACATGCTACACCTCCCATTTTTAAAGAAATTACGTAATATATGGAGTCATTTGATGTTAGTATTAACACAATATAATTTTTTAAAAATTTGAAATATCACATTTAGTAGTTTTTATACTATTTCACGTAGTGAACTAGTATATTGGGTTTGTGCAATGTCCGTCATGCTGTCCGTCCGTCTGTCCGTCTGTCCGTATGAACGCAAACCATTTCCACGCTATTGAAGCTAGAGACTTGAAATTTGAAATATATACTGGTGTATACCCTCGTCTGATAAAGTGTCAAGATCTTCCCGATACGCCCACTAGGGGCGTGGCAAATCGGAAAATGCATTTTCCTGTATCTCAGAAACACTACTTCTAGAAGAGCTAGAGAGTGGAGATTTTAACTGAACACTCATGTCGACATCCCAAAATCAAAAAGTTATGGCGGATATATCTACGCCCATTGGGGGCGAGGCAAATCGGGTCAAACTGTATCTTCTACAGTTTTAAAGCTAGAACGCCCAAATTTGGCACGTGGGTTACTGTTACGATTCTATAAGGATCGCCCAAAAAATTTTACGGCCACGCCTACTAGGGGCGTGGCAAATCGGATCTGAATATATAGTGATTTTACTAGTATCGTTATATTTTGAGTACTATTGATGCTAGAGATTTGAGACTTGGTATATATACTCGGGTTAACATCCCACAATCGAAAAGCTATGGCGGATATATCTACGCCTTCAGGGGGCGTGGCAACTAATATCAGCTTATATCTCCCACAGTTTTAGTGCTAGAAACTTCAAAATTGAATGTTAAGTTACTGGGGGCCTCGTCTATCGATTCCCCAAAAATTATTGTTACGCCCCAAAAGGGGCGTGACATACAGAAAAATACCCTGTAATTTTCGCATTTTTCGAATGTAAGCATCCAAACTTTACAGTTATATTCCTGAACGCCCACTCTATGCACATGCCAAAAATTATTTATCTACGGCCACTGGGGGCGTGGCAAATCAAAACTCAAACATGTGCAGCTTCTGAGCCAATAACGCGCCAAATAATGACTTAGTGACCTTTGACCTTGTCTTTTGATTTGTTAAATTATATATATATATATATGTTTGAAAAGAATATTTTATTAATACAAAATAACTAAATAAGGAAAATATAACAAAAATATCAACATGACCGCACCGGGGCTCGAGCCCACACCTCTACCTCTCTCATTTTGAGAGATGCCATCTCTCTCGATTTATGTGCGTGTTTTTGCTAAGGTAAGGGTTCGATCCTAATTGAAACTGTCTGGCCACCTCCAATGAAAAGTTTTAGTCTGCAGCTAATTTGAGCAGCGAAAGTGGGGATTTAAGGTTAAATTTAAAAAAATATAATGTGATAGATGCCCCTGTGTGCTGCTGGGCCGTGAAATAGTATTTCGCTGTCGGTTGCGTCCGACAGCAACGTTCTTACTTGTTTTTTAATGTCAAAGAACAAAAATATATTTTTGGTCCCTTGTGAAAACATATTCGTGTTAAACTGTACATATGTAGATATATACATATGTATACAAGAAAGGAACATTTTAAAAACTTTTTGATGTTTATGAAAAATAGAATTAGTAAATCAGAAGGGGTATACGAAATAGTACCCTCTGATAATAATACATACTTAAAATTAAAAATGACATTACTTGAAACAAAAACCGAAGGCTCAACTGCAAATGTCACGAATAAAGTAGTATAGATTTAGGATTAACGAACACTCTATTGATAATTATCGTTGTTATTCTTAGCGCAAACACAATTTTTAAACTTTACAAGCTACATAATAAATGTTTGCGAACGAAATATATAAGCAAGGCTAATGATTTGGACAAAGTCTAAGAAAAATGTATAAAACCCAATACAACGATCATAGTAAACAGTGTTTAAAAAAAAATTTTTTTGTTCCATAAAATTATAAATTTAAGCTAAGATTCAATAAAAATTGAACATGTTTAATGGATTGAACGTATCTGAGTCGGTTGTAGTGAATACTGGCCAAATCGAACCAGAAAGCGGAAGTGACTCTGAAATCAAAGCTAGTATACAAACAGTAATAAACATGGTAGACCAAGTTGCTTTAGATAGGGAATAGTAAGATAAGTTTCGTCTTTAGTTCCCGAATTTTATGGTAAAAAACTATCACCTCAAAGGTTTTTAACTACTTTACGCATAACAGAAAGAACAAAATGCAACCAAGAGGGTATCGCGGTTGAGGCTATTAAATCAAAGATAGCCGCCACAATTATCAAAAAGCTTTAAGGTAACGTAGAAGGAGAATCTCCTGACGTACTAAAAGCCAAATTATTAAACATTAGACAGAAAGGCTACGCAATATACAGCTGAAATAGACAATTTGCGAAAGCAATTGGAAGCAGCCTATATTGACGATAGTTTAGACCCGGACGACGCAGAAAAATTCTCAACAAAAGAATCTATTACTGCAATGACAACAAGTAAGAACGTTGCTGTCGGACGCAACCGACAGCGAAATACTATTTCACGTCCCAGCAGCACACAGGGGCATCTATCACATTATATTTTTTTAAATTTAACCTTAAATCCCCACTTTCGCTGCTCAAATTAGCTGCAGACTAAAACTTTTCATTGGAGGTGGCCAGACAGTTTCAATTAGGATCGAACCCTTACCTTAGCAAAAACACGCACATAAATCGAGAGAGATGGCATCTCTCAAAATGAGAGAGGTAGAGGTGTGGGCTCGAGCCCCGGTGCGGTCATGTTGATATTTTTGTTATATTTTCCTTATTTAGTTATTTTGTATTAATAAAATATTCTTTTCAAACATATATATATATATATAATTTAACAAATCAAAAGACAAGGTCAAAGGTCACTAAGTCATTATTTGGCGCGTTATTGGCTCAGAAGCTGCACATGTTTGAGTTTTGATTTGCCACGCCCCCAGTGGCCGTAGATAAATAATTTTTGGCATGTGCATAGAGTGGGCGTTCAGGAATATAACTGTAAAGTTTGGATGCTTACATTCGAAAAATGCGAAAATTACAGGGTATTTTTCTGTATGTCACGTCCCTTTGGGGCGTAACAATAATTTTTGGGGAATCGATAGACGAGGCCCCAGTAACTTAACATTCAATTTTGAAGTTTCTAGCACTAAAACTGTGGGAGATATAAGCTGATATTAGTTGCCACGCCCCCTGAAGGCGTAGATATATCCGCCATAGCTTTTCGATTGTGGGATGTTAACCCGAGTATATATACCAAGTCTCAAATCTCTAGCATCAATAGTACTCAAAATATAACGAAACTAGTAAAATCACTATATATTCAGATCCGATTTGCCACGCCCCTAGTAGGCGTGGCCGTAAAATTTTTTGGGCGATCCTTATAGAATCGTAACAGTAACCCACGTGCCAAATTTGGGCGTTCTAGCTTTAAAACTGTAGAAGATACAGTTTGACCCGATTTGCCTCGCCCCCAATGGGCGTAGATATATCCGCCATAGCTTTTTGATTTTGGGATGTCGACATGAGTGTTCAGTTAAAATCTCCACTCTCTAGCTCTTCTAGAAGTAGTGTTTCTGAGATACAGGAAAATGCATTTTCCGATTTGCCACGCCCCTAGTGGGCGTATCGGGAAGATCTTGACACTTTATCAGACGAGGGTATACACCAGTATATATTTCAAATTTCAAGTCTCTAGCTTCAATAGCGTGGAAATGGTTTGCGTTCATACGGACAGACGGACAGACGGACGGACAATAACAACTATGTCAGAGTTGCCCAAAGTAATTCGAGATTAATAATGAAACACAGGTATAAATTTACCTTGTTAATTGAACCAGGTGCAGACAGCCATCCATCCTTATTCAAAGCGAACATCGATATATTTAATAATGTCAATACAAATATATCTACACAAATAACCGTTATACGCCTGCGAGTGAAAGTAATAGCTACTTTCTCGCGACCACGAACAGCACTTCGGCTGCCGGTGCCCGATAAAAGAAGTGATTGCGACGCGAGTAAATCGCTGAATCGACAAGAGCGAGCGAGACGTCCCATCGCTGGCCTTTGACCCTTTCCAGTCTTACCGCACTCGCGTCGCTGTGTGGAACACTTTATATTCCTGCACTCCCACCCATATACAGCACATCAAATACATGCAAAACATAGGTTGTTCCTCACAGTACTAAGTGTTGTATGCGTAAATGAATTAACGCCTGGCAATGTAAAGAGCAACACAAGAGCAACGTACATCGAAGAGGATGTAGGGAATGGACTAGTTCTCAAACTACTAATTGATACCGGAGCATCCAAAAATTACATAAAACCTTCTACAACACCCAAAAATTTCAAACTAAATTGTTCAACGAAACAACTTTCTTTTTCTTGCTTCAAACATTAAGTGATTTTGATGGTTTAGTGGGCTTAGATTTTCTTATTCAAGTCAATGCACATATTGACTTAAATACCGGTACAATTAGATACAATGGCGGCACACGGTAGCTTATATTCAAAAAAAATGTCCACAAGTTAACTCTACCCAGAGTTCACGATTCTGACGTTACAACAGTAATGAGAGACTCTTTCAATGCAATGCTCAATAAAGGTCAATATCGTTTGCAGACCCAAACGAGTCTCTCCCTACAATATCAACACTGTGGCCACTGTCCGAACGGATGATGAGCTAGTGTACTCAATTGGTGTAGCCCTTACCAATTGGTGTAGCCGACTTTCTAAATTCTGAAGTTCACCAACTTCTCCAAAATAGCATTATTCGGCCATCACGACCACCTTACAACAACTCTATTTGGGTTGTGCATTAAAAGGGTGTTGATGATCTTGGCCATAAGAAGAAAATAATAGTCATTTATTTCAGGAAACTGAATAAAATAACTGTGAATGAGAAATGCCCTTTACTCGCAATCTCGACAATACTGTGCAACATATTTTTTTACTACACTAGACCTAAAGTCAAGATTTCACCAAATATAATTGGCGGAAAAGGACAGAGAAAAAACGGGTTTCTCTGTAAATAACGGCAAAAATGAGTTCTACCTACTCCCCTTTGGCCTGAAAAACGCTCCAATCATATTTCAGAAAGCCATAGACGATGTATTGAGGGAGCAAATAGTTCAAACTTGTTATGTCTACGTTGACAACGTAATAATTTTCTCCGAAAGTAAAGAGAATCATGTCAATCACATTGAAGGGGTCTTAAATAGTCTCTAAGAAGCTGGCATGAGAATATCCCAAAAAAAAGTCCAAGTTTTTTAAGAAAACTGTGAAGTATTTGGGTTTTGTCGTTACTAGAGGCGGTGTTAAAACATCTCCCGAAAAAGTACAGGTGTAATCACTGCACTGAGTTTAAATAATAACACTCGAGCTTCTGCTCGCTTTGGCTTTTGGTTATCGAATAATTCTTTATTTTCGGTTTTGAATAAGCTTAGCCTAAATACATAATGTATACATAAAAGAGTTCTGCCGCCGAGAGCAGCGACAGAATGGGAGAGCGTAGCATATGTACATATGTATGTATATGCAGACGGCATATACATAAACGCATAAATGCTTATGCTGCAGATCTCACGCTGCAGGCCCGTCCACATATAGCCGGATCATATGACGGCTTATGTGCGGAATGGTTACGTAAACACAGCGACAAAGTGCCACTGTGTATATGAGTGTAATACTCTAACTGACGATGGTCATATGCTTATTTAACGTACAACATGCTACACCTCCCCTTTTAAAAAAATAACGTAATATTATGTAGTTATTTAATATAAGAATAGTTACTAATGTTATTTTATTTTTATATAATTATTTATTATGTTGTATTTAATTTTAAAAAAATTTTTTTTTTTTTTATTTATTTTTACGCATTTATCTTTTTTAACCTATCTTTATGAACATTTTGCTCTTTATTTTTTTTATTCTTTATTATTATATTATTATTCTTTTCTATGCTAATTACTTCAAAGGGTCCTATATAAGATGATTCTAATTTATGACCTGTTTCATTCTTTAAGTAAACTTGGTCTCCTATTTCTATTTTAAAATCTAATACTTTCCTATCATTTATTTCTTTTGCTTAGCTTTATGTTTTTCTAATAATATTCGAGCTCTCTTATACGCGTTTTCTAATCTAAATTTAACTTCCTTAGAGTAATCTTCTATATTATATATAGGTTCTATAGTGTTTAAGCTATTAAATTGTATTGGTAGGGTGTTTTGTCTACCAAATACTAGTTCATATGGACAATAATTATGAGTTACTGATGGTGTTGTGTTGAAACAATACACGAAATACTGTAACCATATGTCCCAATCAGTTTTATCTACTGAAATATATGAACGAATGTACTCATTGAATGTCCTATGACTTCTTTCAATGGTACCTAATGTCTGGTGGTGGTGTGCTGTAGATGTTATGTTATCTATTTTTAAATATTTGCACAAGTCAGTAATGATTGAATTTTTATATTCTGTTCCCATGTCCGTAATGAACGTCTTCATTGGACCGTACTTCAGAATAAAAGATTCGAATATGGCTTTTGCGACAGTTGTTGCGCTCTTATTTGGAATAGGAATTGCTACTAAATACTTAGTCAAATCACATATTAAAGTGATTGCATATTCATTCCCATTTTCCGAACGTGGTAGTGGACCAATTGTGTCTACTATCACTCTGTCAAAAGCATATTGTGGAGTCTCGGTTATTATCATAGGTGCTCTTGTATGCTTCGTCGTTTTCGACGTCAGGCATTTTGGACATTTATTAATGTATTCTTTTACATGTTTAGTCATGTTTTTCCAATAATATTGTCTCTTTATTTTCGCAATTGTTTTATTAATTCCTGTATGACCTCCTTGAATTGGATCGTCATGGAATGTAGACAGTATAGCTTCTTTTTCTTCATCAACTTGGATGAGGGTCACCGGCTTGAGTAGCGCTACTCTTAATGATTTTAAATTATTATTGCCCATATTTTTGAAAGTATCTATTGAAATTGATTCAAAGATCTTTTCGCTCGGTGCCACTTTTAGTTGGCTGATTTTAAATACACCGGCTTGCCATTCAAGCCTTTGGAAAAACTGACCTAAATCGAGAATTCCATTGGAGTACAAATCGCTAACATTAATTCTTGCAATAATTTTTCTTCCATGTTTCAATAAACATGTGGAATCTGTTATTCGCAAGGTCACTACTTACGTACCTCGTCATTTGTGATGACTTCGTATACGTTGGGCTTAGAAGCTTTTTCAAGACTTTGCCTTGGCAATAGTTCTTGTTTATTTTCTGCGCAGAAATTCTTTTGTCTACTTTGGTGCCTGGTAGTGACTTTCAGGACTTTTCTATTCAAATCAATGAGATCGGATATTGTTATCCTTGATAAAGCATCTGCCACAAAATTGTCTTTACCTCTCAGATACTCAACTGTAAAATCATACTCTTCCAGTTCGAGTCGCATGCGTGTTAATTTTGAACTTGGATTTACCATAGAAAATAAATATGTTAAGGGTCTGTGATCTGTTTTAACTGTAAAGTGTTTGCCATATATATATGGTCGAAAATGTGTTATTGCCCAATGTATTGCTGCTAGTTCTTGTTCTGTAGTACTCTTATTGCTTTCACCTTTAGTGAATGCTCTTGATGCATATGCAACTGGGAGTTGGAGTCCATTATAGTTTTGAGTTAAAACTGCTCCACATGCTTGTTTGCTTGCATCTGTGATTATACAAAATTCTTTGTTAAAATCTGGGTACTGCAATAGATTTGGTTGAACAAGTGCCTTTTTAAGGTATTGGAATGCTTTCTCACATTCAGCGGTCCATTCAAATGGGACATTCTTTTTACATAATCTAGTTATGTGCCGTGAATATTCGGCGAAGTTTTTTATAAATCGTCTATAGTAATTGCAAAATGCAACGAATCTTCTAGCGCTATCTGCGTCCGTAGGGACTGGATAGTTATTGATAACATCAAATTTTTTATCATCAGGGAGTATTCCCTTATCTGTGCATCTGTGACCTAAAAACGTCACCTCGTGCATGAAGAATGAACATTTTTCTGGATGTAGTTTGAGATTGTGTTTTCTACAAAGTTTGAAAACATCTGTTAGATTTTTAATCATATGTTGTTCAGAACAACCAATAACGATTAGATCATCCATATAAAGAAAAGCTTGTGTAGGCTCTAGGCCTGAAAATGCTATTGTCATCATTCTCTGAAATGAATTTGGCGCTATTTTTAAGCCAAATGGTAATCGCGTGAAGCGATAGGTACCATTGCTTGTTGAAAAAGACGTTATATTTCTTGAGTTTTCCTCAAGCTCGATTTGATGGAAACCTGACATTAAGTCAAGGCATGAAAAATATTTAGCTCGACCCAATTGATCAAGAATATCATCAATTCTGGGGAGTGGAAATTTATCTGACAGCAATTTTTTGTTTATTTGACGATAGTCGATTACTAATCGCCATCTTTTATCTTTAGTGCCTGGAATGGCTTTCTTTGGTACTAATAAGAGTGGGCTATTATAGGGTGATACAGACGGTTCAACAATTTTTTGTTCAATTAACTTTCCAACTTGATGCTGGATTTCTTCTATTTGGCTATGCGCACATCGATAATTTTTTACATATACTGGCTCGTCATCTTTAAGTCTTAACTGTTGTTTATAGAAATTGTTTGTTGTGATTGGTTCGGATTCAAGTCCGAACACATCACTATACAGGGTGCATATTTCCTCGAGTGGTTTTTTGAATAGTGTTGGAAAATTTTTCCTTAACTTGCTAATCACGGTTTCTGTTCTATTATTATTGAGATTTTGAACTACTTCGTAGTTCGAAAGTGCTTCGAATTTTAAGTTATTTATGCCTACAGTTTGACATGTATCTGTAGTATTTAGGAATCGGACAAAAGCATTATGGGCTGTTACAATCGTATTTGCAACATAGACACCCGGTTTAATTTCCTGATTTGGAATTAAAATGTTTTCTTCTGTTGAAGACAACTGAATTTTACGTATTACTTGTGATCTTGCTGGTAGAAGTGTGGAATTAGTACCAGAACTAAACGTTATTGGAACATAGATAGGATACGTTAAATTTTGTGGTCTAATTATAAACCAATCATCTGAACTATTGTAATCTAATTGACAATTGTATTTTTTATAAAATCTAATCCGATTATTCCATCGCAAGGAATTGCGAAATCCGCTTGAAGTATATGAAATTTATATGGAATAATGTATTTATCTGTTTGGAGTTCAATTGAGGCTAATCCTTTAGATTTAATTACTCCTTCTCCTATACCTCGAATATCTATGATTCTATTTGCTTGGATGTCGTGAAAGACATCAGAATTTTCCTTTATAATTGAAATATCTGCACCTGTATCTATTAAGAATATTATTTTTTTATTTGTTGCAACATTTTTGAATGATACAAAATTGTTGAGACTTAAGTTGACAGTATATATTTTACTATTTAACCTTGTGTATCTGGAGGGGTTTGGGAGTTTCCCGAATTACTTTGGGCGAGACGGACATTATAGTTGTTGCTATTGTTATGGTTGTTCACGTTTTGGTTATTGCCTCGGTTGGAATTATTCCTACCTCTGTTATAACCTCGACCACCTCTGTTGTTATTTCCATAATTGTTGGAATTGTTATTAGGGTGGTAGTTACCTCGGCCATTGCCTCTTCCTCTGTGGGAATAGTAACCACCGCCCCTACTATTGCGGCCTCGCTGAAATAATACTGTACTTGTACTTCCAGTCATTTCTGTGCTGCAATGAATATATTTACTCATTACATCATTGAAAGTAACGAAGTTTCCAGCTTCCAGTATTATTTTCAGTTTCTCATGCTCACAATTCTTAATCATTGCAGAAACAGACTCGCTTGTGGAGAATTTCTCTGCATTGTTTGGGTCTAGGCCGTCATCAATAAAGGCTGCCTCCAGTTGTTTTCGCAAATTGTCTATTTCAGTTGCGTACTGGGTGGCAGTTTTGCCTTTTGTTTTATATTCAATAATTTAGCTTTTATTACGTCGGGAGATTCTCCTTTTACGTTTTCTTTAAGCTTATTTATTATTCCAGATATAGTGGTCTCGTTTTGTACCTTATACAAGATTGTGCCAATTATTTTTGACTTTACAACCACTACTGCTATATCCTCCTGATCGCCTTTGGTTCTATCTACAAGGTTCAATGCTGTTATGAACCGATTTAATGTTAGTTTTTACCGTCGAATTCGGGTACTGAAGAGGAAACCTGCTTCACATATTCCCTGTCCAAAGCGGTCTGATTAGCCATTGTTTCTATATTTTCTTCCAATAGTTTCTCAGTATCGCTTTCGCTATCCGAATTTATTACAGGTTTGGACTCATCCAAATCTTGTAGTTGGTTTTCGTCAAATTCAACTAGTTCGTTGATATTTTCAGGGATTGTTATATCAACACTCCTTCTAATGCTGATATTTTGTAATTTTTCACGGAGTGATTTGATTGTTTTTTGACATTGACATTTGTGTTCATATGTCAATTTTTCATACACCTGATTTACTGCTGTTACTATATTATTATATTGATCTGTTAAAATGCGCAAATGATGTATCACTGTTTCTGTTTTTATTATTTTATCAGAATTGATACATTTGTATGATTTCACGAATTTGTCTTTGAAATCATTAATGGTATTCACTAACGCACTCCATTCCATTTCTTAGTGGAAAATGGAGATCTTAGCGTTTTAAGCGCAACATCAATATAGTAGTAACACCAAGTGTTTTTTTTTTTTTTTTTTTATTGTTGTAAACGAACCAACCATACAGTTGTTATGCCTACAAATTGGTTATATTCTTTATATCTTATCTAACTCCTGTGCTCGGCTCAAATATTTTTTCTTAATGCATCTATTATGTAGCTTATATAATTTGGTTAATGTATTTGCCAGAAGCAAAACAACTATTATAACAATTAAAATTGTTATGAATTTCAAATCTGGAGAAGTTGATTCAACATTGTTGATGACATTTGCGGTTGAGTCCGCGACTTTTGAATTATGGTCTATCATGATTATGGTTTCTACAAAATCTTGTGCTAGGTCAACTTTTGAAATTGAATTTGAAATCATTTATTTCGTGATAAAAAAAAAATTTTTTTTTTTTTTATTATTGATCTTTTTTTTTGTTAATTGCAAAAAAAATTTTTTTTGTATAAGAAAAATATTTTTGAAAATCTAAATTTTAATTATGTTGTAATAAAGTTATTACAAAAATTTATCAATTGTTTAATTTTTAACATGACATGGAGAGATGTAGCTGGTTAATCCCTAGTTTGTCAACGCAGTGACTCCTGTCTAATTGTTTGTATGGCTTTACAGGCCATACATCTATCGGGCAGAAAAGGTTCCGCTCGATTTAACATAAAATGTCTTAAAATATACAATTTCATTTCTTAAAATAAACAATTTTATGTCTTAAGATATTAAATGTGGAAACAATTTCTTAAATAATATTCTAGTTTATTTACGTTGGGCGCTCTTTGTAGCGCTGTCGGTCACATGGGCACAGCTTGTCGCGCTGGCGGGGCCGGTGCTGGTCGCACAGGCTGTTGGGGAGCCGGAGCTGGTCCGTCTGCAGCACGTGTATCTACAGTGCGCAGTCTCTAATGGTCCAGGGCAGTCCATTGATTCATTGATTTTGTTTGATTCAGTTGTCCATATTTGTTGTGTGTTCCATATTTGTTGTTGTTGTTGTTTTTTTTTCGATTCCACAAACTGATGGTAATAAGAGTAAGGTCGCGTTGACTAGACCAAAGGTTGGTATTGTTTAGGTCTAGAAGCCAGCCTTGTTCCATGCATCAACCTCGAAAACTTTCAGCATATCTTGTTTTTTGATCGATTCCACAAACTGATGGTAATAAGAGCAAGGTCGCGTTGACTAGACCAAAGGTTGGTATTGCTCCATGTTGTTTTCGAATACGCCACAGCCGTATAGTGTTTGGAGGTTTTTAGGTTGTCTGCATCACTCAGTGTGTTGTATATTGCCAATTTAAGAGCTTTATTTTAATGTTGCAATTATTTCAAAATATGTGTTTGTGACACTTGTCACGGTCGCCATGTAATCACTGCACTGAGTTTAAATAATAACACTCGAGCTTCTGCTCGCTTTGGCTTTTGGTTATCGAATAATTCTTTATTTTCGGTTTTGAATAAGCTTAGCCTAAATACATAATGTATACATAAAAGAGTTCTGCCGCCGAGAGCAGCGACAGAATGGGAGAGCGTAGCATATGTACATATGTATGTATATGCAGACGGCATATACATAAACGCATAAATGCTTATGCTGCAGATCTCACGCTGCAGGCCCGTCCACATATAGCCGGATCATATGACGGCTTATGTGCGGAATGCGTTACGTAAACACAGCGACAAAGTGCCACTGTGTATATGAGTGTAATACTCTAACTGACGATGGTCATATGCTTATTTAACGTACAACATGCTACACAGGCAATCTTAAACTTCAAGCTACCTTGTTTGATCTTAGATCGTTCTTAGGTTATCTAGGTAAAGTAAGCGCCAATCAGTTAAGAAATGTCAAAATTGACTTAACAGATAAACAGCAGCACTACACCTGCACTATTGAGACCACCGACAAACCAGTAAACTTGCTTTAGGAATCAGATAATAACTGAGCAGTATGATTTTTTCCTTAAAAATTTTCTTTTATTTCAGAAGAAAACAAGATACATCATTGGAATCTCAGATCGTAGCACTCTTCTGCAAACATTGCAAGATGTAGTAAACGCAACACAGCCTGATTGAACTTTTTCCGCCAACAACTTTCCGATACTCTAAGTATCTAGTGGCGGATATTACCGACAAAACTGACCAAAAAGAAATAGTGTTACGCGAGCACAAAAGAGCTCACCGAAAGGCAATGTTAAGCAAATAATGTGCGATTTTTTTCCTAACATGACAAAACTTGCAGCAGAAGTTGTTGCAAATTGTAAAACATGCCTTGTATAACCGACATCCCAAAAACAGATGTTAGGCGAAACACACATTCCCACCTATTTAGGAGAACGTTTACATGTCGATGTATTTTCCACAGACAAAAAAAACTTTTTACAAGTGTCGATAAATTCTCCAATTTGCCAATTTGCTAAAGAGCTATTAATGATATCAAAACCCCACTTATTCAACTTGTAAACCTTTTCACAAAATATGTACCATTTACTACTATAATGAAAGACCACATTGTCTCATGTTGAACGGTTGTACAGCACACTCGCGCTGTATGAAATTAGATAAGCAAATAAGCGAAACCGACGATCTGATTCTTCTTTCCACAATAGAATAGAACCATTCAGTTAGTAATTCAAATGAAACCGATTGATATCATTATCCGAAACAATATAGAAACAGAAATAAAGATAACAGAAACAGACTTCAAAAGGCACAGCTAAAAAAAAAGCACAAGTAAATAAAAATAAAACCAACAAAGAGTATGAAGTAGGAGATAAGGTATGGGTAAAATCAAACAGGCGCCTATGTAATAAGCTAATAAGCGTTGAAGGCATAGTGGTGGCAGACCCTGGATCGACAGGGTGGCCCATAGTTCATTTCAGAATAGTATTAATATTAGTGACACTTCTAATGACCTTTTCGACCGCAACCGTTAAACTCACGAGCTACACACAGTCGGACTACATACCTGTACTGATCAGCGACTGGGAACAGATTAAGTTTAGACAAAATCAATTAATAGACTCCGAAAACGAACAAATAGAATTAAACTCCAAATATTAATTTCAACTCAACTAATTGACAAAATTACTGAATTCAATAAGTAAAACGGACCAAGCCGACATTAACCATTTATATGACACTATTTGGGCTTAAAACAGAATGATCATATCAGCTTTACAAAATTTAATTCTTGCAATAACCCTTTTGTTCAGTCATTTGACTGGGCATAATGTCAGGTTTCATGCTGTAAGGTGCATGAAATTATTTAGGGCACTATAAAGAGCAGCACGAGAGCGACGAGAGCGGCATGGAGTGCTCTCACTAGATGTTCGGGTCTCTGTGCTAGCTCTCTGCCCACTAGCTTAAATGTGAAGTTGCATTAAATCAGTACTCAAAAGACTTCGTTGTCGGCAAGCTGCTTGTTGAAGACCACAAGTTGCTTTTTTTATATGGTATATATTACCAAGCCCTTTTGACAGGACACTTTTGGCGCCCCCGGGTGGACTCATCAACAGCAGGTGACATCGGTGGATTACATACAGGAGGATTACATGGACTGCACTAATAATTAGGGAAGTACATAGACTTATACGTACATATACCGAGTATTTTAAATTCAATAAAGTGCACTCGGGACCTGCAGATTTTAACTCCAGGTAAGCCTATGTACATGTGTATATGCCTATCAATAAATGCTTAACTTGGTTATTTGTACATACATATATATCGTCAAAATAATTAGACATTGACCTCTGTCTGCTCTCGAATTTGACGAACATAGAGCCAGAGAGTTCAGTCTCTGTGTAAAGAAAGAAAGGAAAATAAAAAACCGTTTCACACAGCTTTGCCGCCTGTTGTGCTCAAATCGATCTCTTAAACACTTCGCTAGTTGCCTATTATTGGTCGCACAATCGTTGTTGTGTGCGCTCGCTTGCGAAGATAAAGGGCTGATACATTGTTGTTGCTATCCGCTCTTCGTCGTCGTTGCGATCTCGTTGTGCGCATCAAACTTGTATGAGTGCATGCTCGGTACTCACTAGCTTTTGTTGTCCGCTGTTGTGAAGTTCGGCTGTGCATTTGCGCTCCCCGTTGCGCTGATCGTTGTGCGCATCGAACTTGTATGAGTGCAGGTTCGACACTCACGATCAAACAGTGGGTGGTTGTATTAGCAGAATAACTTACAGGTATCTGTTACAATCGTTAGTAGCAGCCCATTTACAACTAGCTAACATATAACACATAGAGCATAAACCGAACGCAGTGGATATTATTCTGCGATCCCTTAGCTTGCATTATAATTCGAGTTTAATTGAAGTTGTTTTCAGTTGAATAATATTTTGAGAATCATGACTGGCAAGAGAGGAAAGAATCGGTCTATGGACGAGTCATCATCAGCGCGGATTGAAAGCCTGATGAATGCTTATAAAAACGTTACAAACGATATAACGCGTATCAACAAATCGTTAAAAGACTACACTGTTAAGGCTTATCAGGTAACAGACGATAATTACCCGAAAGCTTTAAAGGCTTTAAAAACAGTGTATGACAACCAATGTCTCATATTTTTTACGCAGCATCTTTGCGCAAGATGATTGATTCTTCCACTGTGGAATGATTGTGAAGTTGCTTTAAATAGACATTTGACAGCTGAAGAAGCCTCTTCTGCATGCGGCGTAGGTCGTAAGATACCTCATGACAGTGGAAAAAGAGGTGGAAAAACGTCATTAGCCGTTGCTCTTCCAAGTCAGCTCCAAGTCAATAAGTGTGTTTTTTGCAAATCTGATGATCACTATGTTCAGTCTTGTTCATCATTCGCAGCAATACCTTGCCAGCATCGATTTAAATTCGCAAAGAGTTATCCTCTTTGTATAAACTGCTTGCGAATAGGACATTCGGTAGCCGCTTGTAAATCAGCTCACTGTCGTATTTGCTCTAAGCCCCATCATTCAATGCTACACAGATACACTTCGGAGACTCCTCAGACTGCCTCAACGGCTATCCCAGTAGTTCCGAGGCCCATTGCCTTACAGTTTTCGGTTGTGAACCACGCAAGTAGAGCCTCTGACCAAGTTCTCCTGGCAATTGCTGTCGTCAGAGTAAAAGATCAATCAGGATCGTATCAGTTAGCTAGAGCCCTCTTAGACTCCGGCTCTCAGGTAAACTTCATCACTGAGGAGTTAGCTAAGCAGCTAAAATTGAAGAGGCAAAAAAGAGGTATTCACTTATTGGGTATTGTTAACTGTCACAGTGTTCAGACATCGATAGCCTCACGAACGGACGACACACAAATCATGACTGATTTTGGTATCCTCCGGTCCATATCGTCGTACCAACCTGAGAAACTTACTGAGAAGATCACTGTGCCTGATAGCGTGCAGTTAGCTGATCCTCATTTCCACAAGCCACAACGCATTGATATGCTTCTCGGTGCCGATATCTTTTTTCATGTATTAAGTGAAAGCCGAATAAAGGGAGCTAGCAACAGTCCAACACTCCAACGTACAGCCTTTGGTTGGATAGTGTCTGGTCGATATCGAACGAAGGAAATAGCCACCCATTCCTCAACTTTAATGCGCGTTATTAAGGACGAGATCTATGTAGACTCGATCGTTCGAAAGTTCTGAGAGTTAGAAGATAAACCTAATACAATTAATTCAAACTTGTACACCCCAGAACAACAGCTGTGCGAGAAGTCCTCTGGTTTATGGCTCTGGAGAGAAGAATGTGCAAAGAAGATGACATTCGGCCCATGTACATTGACTTCATGAAGGAGTACTTTGCCTTCGGTCATATGAGTCCAACAGATAATCACATTCCGAGAGAGCCGCATTATTTCATTCCGTACTAATGCGTGCTAAGACCGCACAGCTCGTCAACGAAGCTCCGGGTAGTGTTCGATGCCTCTAGCAAATCGTCTTCTCAGTTGTCGCTGAATGATCTACTCATGGTAGGTCCGACCATTTAGCCTCAGTTATGGGAAACGTTGCTACGTTTTCGACTTCGCCCTTGGGCTGCAACCGCAGACATAGCAAAAATGTATCGTCAAATAGAAGTAGACGAGTCCCAGCGCAACTTTCAACTTGTTGTGTGGAGAGAAAAGCTCACTGACCCGTTACAAATTTTTCATTTAAATACAGTAACGTATGCGACAACTGCTGCGCCATTTTTGGCAGTTCGATGCCTAAAATATCTTTGCGAATTACACGCTTCCACTCACCCAGCTGCAGCTCGGTCCTTAACTCAAGACTTTTATGTCGATGATTTGTTGACAGGATCAGACAGCGCTGAGGAGTTATGCTTGTTGCATCGCGATTTAATCGCAATTCTTCAAGGGTTTGGCTTCCATCTTACAAAAAGGTCGCCCAACTGTAAGAAACTTGCAGCTCAATCAGCAGAGGACAACATTGTCATTAGTCATCAAGAAGACACAAAGACCTTCTGATTAATTTGGAATCCGAAGGCTGACGTGTTCAGATACACAATGGAATCTACAAGAGATTTGAATCCTACCAAGCGGTCCGTTCTATCGTTTGTGGCACGATTATACGATCCCTTAGGTTTGCTAAGTCCTATTTTAACTCGTGCAAAGGTCCTGATACAGGAAATGTGGTTGAATAAGCTTGGATGGGATGACCAATTACCTGCCCAAATGATACTGTTTTTCAGAATTACATGCTTTGTGCATATCTCGTTACGTAGGCACGCTTAAAGCAAGAGGCTGTCAAGTCCATGGCTTTACTGATGCGTCAACAAGAGCCTACGGCTATTGTCAATATGTACGAGTGCAAACAGTTGAGAATATCACTATCAGGTTGCTGACCGCCAAGTCCAAAGTAGCCCCACTGAAAACGAAATCAGTGCCGCGACTTGAGCTGTGTGCTGCGGAGTTATTAGTTACCGTGTGGGACGCCGTAAAGAACTTACTCGACTGTCCATTAGACATAGTTGTTTTTTGGTCAGACTCTAAAGTTGTTCTTCATTGGCTGCAAATGCACTCATCAAATTTGAACACATTTGTTGCCAATCGAGTAGCAACCATTCAGGAGTTGACAGCCAATGTCTCCTGGCGTCATGTCCCAACAAAAGACAACCCGGCAGACATAGTGTCTCGGGGATGTTCAGTTGAAGAACTTCGATCTTCAATCTGGTTTGGCGGACCATCATTTTTACGACATTCAGAAGAATTGTGGCCAGCAAACCCACATATTAAGCTGTCGAAGGAATTGGAGTCGTTAGAGAGGCGTAAAGCTGCCTTAACTACAGTTGCGGTTGAGGAGATCGTGAATTCCATCACGACATTAATAGAAGCTACATCTTCATTTACAAGGCTAATCCGCATAATCTCTCACATGTTCCGCTTCATCAATGGAAGGAGCGAGAAGCATGTATCTTTGATTCCTTCAGCTTCTGAATTAAGTTTCGCCTTTCTTGCAGCAGTTTCTGTGATTCAGCATACAGAATTCGCTCAAGACATTGACAAATTAAAAAAGTGGCACCATTCCTGCACTCTCACCAACATGGCAAGCGTGTCTTGTGGTTGGTGCGGGTAGGAGGTCGTTTGATGAAAGCGCCATTAGCGCATAATGCCTAGTTCCCCTTGCTGCTGCCTAAAAAGTGTCGATTTGTCACACTCTATTTAGAGCATTTGCATCACTCGCACTGTCATGCCAATCCAATGGTCCTGATGGGATTACTTCGGCAACAGATCTCGGTGATCAATGAGAAAATGCGTGCATTGCTTTCGATATAAGCCGAAGCTTTTGTCGCAAATAATGGGCAACCTTCTCGCTGATCGTTTACACGGGAACAGACCCTTTGAGATCAGCGGAGTGGACTTTTGTGGTCCAATTTTAGTTTCGTTGGGGATTCGGGGCAAAGCACCCGTTAAAATGTATATTGCTACATTCGTCTGCTTTACTTCTAAGGCTGTACATATAGAGCTTGTAACCGATCTAACCTCTACCACCTTGTCGATGTGTTTATCTAGGTTCTTTGGTCGACGTGGCCTTGTCAGGAAGCTGTACTGCGACATTGCCACCAATTTCGTGGGTGCGGCTCGCACGCTGGCAGACCTTGCGACCAATTTCAGCGCCAATTCATCTGCGATTCAAACGTATGCTGCGGAACGGGGAATGGAGTTTGTTTTCATTCCCCAAGCAGCGGTGAAGTCGGCGAAAGGCCTGTTGCTCAAGGCAATTGGCAGCGCAGTGCTGCGCAGGACGAGTTGGCAACGGTGCTCGTCGAGGTGGAGGCCGTCCTCAATTCGCGGCCGATCATCGCTCCCAGCAGCAACCCAAACGACGGCGAGGTGTTCGCCCCAGCTCATCTGCTGGTCGGCGCAACGCTTGTGCCGCTGCCACTCGCATCAACGCAGCCAATCGACGATGTCAGGCTGCCATACTTAAAAAGATGACATCTGACATCAATAATCAAGCAGCGATTCTGAACAGATTGGTCCAGGGACTACCTGCTCAGTCTGCAGCAAAGGAGCAAGTGGACGCGAGAGTCTAGCAACGTGGCAACGCTCCGCCTCAGCAGTGGATGCTCAGCGTGGTGACCGAAGCGATTCGGGCACATACAAACGCCCAATTCGTCGCATTGCACCCTTACCTAGTAATCAAGGTAGTAATATAAATTTGAATTGAAGCCCTGCGGCCTTTCAACACGGCCGATGTTCAGTCGTTTGACTGTGCATAATGTGAAGTAAGAGATATAGTTGTAAGTATATGAAATTAATTATGAATTCAATGTACTGTAAGGAATCTTCGGTTATACCCGAGTTTAATCCGGGCCACACTCAGCCGACTGTGGGTTCGTGCCAACAAATTTATTTGTTGAGCACCTGACGATTAATCATAAGCCCTGCTTTGTAGATCCAAATATATAAAATGGTTTATTATCGAGTATAAATATATAACATTTTGGGTAGTAGAGCTAGATGATGGCTTAGGCTGTGGCTGAGCCCACACACACGGGATTGTAGGTGCCGAGAGGAGCACTCCGGCTAACAAACGATCAGCCTCTGAGCCATCTAGAGGTTGCAGAGCATTCCAGGGTACGCCAGGATACGCGCTGTATTCTCCAGCGATTTGCTTGGATCACCACAGGCACTCCTACAACTGGAATTACTCACTGGCACACTTGACCGCGTCTCAGAGACGTGCGCTCTTACGCACGGCTACACTCACGTACCTTTTACTCCTGGTTGTAGGACACGCCACTCCTAGCACCAGTTGCCGGCCGCACCTATGTGCTTAAGGCTGCGGTGTAGTATGCGTTCAGGTTACTCAGCTGAATATCCATGACTAAATCCCTCGATGTCCTTGATGTCCTTGATATCCTTGATATCCTTGATGATCCTCGTTGTCCTTCGTTGTCCTTTCCAAATTTTCATTCGCGTTGATACGCGGCACTTATAGGCCCTTTTTATTGACATCGACAGACCTACTGCAATGCCGTGGGCGCCTTTTTATAGCAGCACCGCAGTCCTTGTTTCGAGTCTGGAGCGGGGCCTGCCTCGGCTCTCTGTAGCGGGCCTGTCTTCTCCTCGTGTCCGCATTAACGGCGACATCGCCTGATTTGGTGCGACGTCAAATCCGCCTGATCCCGTGGAAGACTCTCATTGACCAAAGCACCGTTATACGCCAGTGAGTGAAAGTAACAGCTACTTTCTCGCGGTCACGAACAGCACTTCGGCTAGCGGTGCCCGATAAAAGAAGTGAGTGCGACGTGAGTAAATCGCTGAATCGACAAGAGCGAGCGAGACATCCCATCGCTGGCCTTTGACAATTTCCAGTCTTACCGCACTCGCGTCGCTGTGTGGAACACTTTATATTCCTGCACGCCCTATATAAATGCACAGCAAATACATGCAATTACATAGGTTGGGGCGTGCCTACATATAATGTTCCTCACAGTACTAAGTGTTGTAAGCGTAAATGAATTAACGCCTGGCAATGTAAAGAGCAACACAAGAGCAACGAGAGCGGGAGCGAGTACTCTCGCTAACTGTTCGGGCTCATGTGCTGGCTCTCTGGCCGCTAGCTTAAGTTTTAGCTTTGTTGTTGGCAAGCTGCTGGTTGAGGAGCACATAAGTTGCTTTATTTGAAGCGGCATTGTACCAAGCCCTTTTGTCAGGACATACGTGATTTCCAAATGTGAGGCGAAGGGGGTGTGGCATCCAAAATTTAACAAACACCGAAAATTTGTAAGGCTCAAATAACACTAAAAGCTAAATTTGAAGACTCTAGCTATAAAGATTAATTAGAGCGATAACAATAAAGTAAATATTGTTATCCATTTTCTGAAAAAATTTGAAGTCTCTAGCTCGTGTACGTTCTGAGATCGACGCGGACGGACAGACAGACGGACAGACAAACAGACGGACAGAGCTGAATCGACTCGGCTTGTCTCCCTGATCAAGAATATATATACTTGCTTCCTGTTACATACATTTCAACAAAACCATTATACCATGATTTCCCATTTTCAATGGGTTCGGGTACATAAAAAAAGATATTATGGAATATCAAAGAGTGAAGGTTAATCCATAAATTATATGCGACGAGTTTCTAGATTTGGTTAAGTCTCTGCCGGAATTTGACGGCAAGCAAAGTGAATACGTTGGCTGGCGAGAAGCAGCAACATTCGCTTACGAAATTTATGAGCCTTATGTCGATAGTTCGAAACACTATCACGCTGCTTGTATTGTCTTCTTTTAATACAGTTTTAAATTTCAAAACTAGACTCGATTTTATGTATGCGAATAAGACACATGTACGCGTTATTTTAAGCGTTATTTTACAAACGCTCAGGCAAGGTGAGCTTACTCTTTTAGAATATTATGACGAGGTTAAGAAGACATTGACTCTTCTCACCAATAAAACAAACATGACCCATGACGCTGCGGCAGCAGTTACTCTAAATTAACAATTCAGAATAGATGCTCTCCACTTCTTCGTTGCTGGTTTGAAAAAGTCTCTTAAATCCGTAGTATTTTCTGCCGAACCTGAAGATCTACCCACAGCTTTAGCTCTAGCTCAGGAGCCTGAGGTTTGCAACGAATATTCACAGTTCGCTGCAAGTTTCGCAAAAACAAATGTAGAAAAATATCAAAAATTTTGTTCTCAACGCCACCCGCGTTATGAGAATAGCGATGGTAACACAAATCAGGAAAATAATTCGCAGAGCAATAGACCCCAAGGAAAATGGCCAACCAAAATCTCAAGCAGGCCCACAGCAGAAATCCTCTAAACAACAACAAGACACAAGAACCCATGGATGTGGATTCATCAACGTCACGTTTTTGACAACCAACCAATTTAAAAAACAAAACCAATTCCACTCAGAGTCGACAAAATGTCAACTACTCTGCTCAAGAGCAAGGTCCATCCCCCGTACATCGAAGAGGATGTAGGGAATGGACTAGTTCTCAAACTGCTAATTGATAGCGGAGCATCCAAAAATTACATAAAACCTTCTACAACACCCAAAAATTTCAAACTAAATTGTTCAACGAAACAACTTTCTTTTTCTTGCTTCAAACATTAAGTGATTTTGATGGTTTAGTGGGCTTAGATTTTCTTATTCAAGTCAATGCACATATTGACTTAAATACCGGTACAATTAGATACAATGGCGGCACACGGTAGCTTATATTAAAAAAAATGTCCACAAGTTAACTCTACCCAGAGTTCACGATTCTGACGTTACAACAGTAATGAGAGACTCTTTCAATGCAATGCTCAATAAAAGGTCAATATCGTTTGCAGACCCAAACGAGTCTCTCCCCTACAATATCAACACTGTGGCCACTGTCCGAACGGATGATGAGCTAGTGTACTCAATTGGTGTAGCCCTTACCAATTGGTGTAGCCGACTTTCTAAATTCTGAAGTTCACCAACTTCTCCAAAATAGCATTATTCGGCCATCACGACCACCTTACAACAACTCTATTTGGGTTGTGCATTAAAAGGGTGTTGATGAGCTTGGCCATAAGAAGAAAATAATGGTCATTTATTTCAGGAAACTGAATAAAATAACTGTGAATGAGAAATGCCCTTTACTCGCAATCTCGACAATACTGTGCAACATATTTTTTACTACACTAGACCTAAAGTCAAGATTTCACCAAATATAATTGGCGGAAAAGGACAGAGAAAAAACGGGTTTCTCTGTAAATAACGGCAAATATAAGTTCTACCTACTCCCCTTTGGCCTGGAAAACGCTCCAAGCATTTTTCAGAGAGCCATAGACGATATATTACGTTGACAACGTAATAATTTTCTCCGAAAGTAAAGAGAATTATTTCAAGCACATTGACGGGTTCTTAAATAGTCTTTAAGAATGAGAATATACCAAGAAAAGTCAAAGTTTTTTAAGAAAACTGTGAAGTATTTGGGATTTGTCGTAACTCCCGAAAAAGTACAGGCAATCTTAAACTTCAAGCCACCTTGTTTGATTTTAGGTCGTTCTTAGGGTTATCTAGCTATTATTGACGTTTTCTAAAGAATTACGCCACAATAGCAAAACCGTTAACCGAACTACTGAAAGGAGCACTACACCTGCACTATTGAGACCACCGACAAACCAGTAAACTTGCTTTAGGAATCAGATAATAACTGAGCAGTATGATTTTCCTTCCTTAAAAATTTTCTTTTTATTTCAGAAGAAAACAAGACACATCATTGGAATCTCAGATCGTAGCACTTTTCTGCAAATATTGCAAGATGTAGTAAACGCAGGAGTTGTCAATGAAATTCACTGCGAGCTGCCAATCCTTGCCTTTTTTCAACACAGCCTGATTGAACTTTTTCCGCCAACAACTTTCCGATACTCTAAGTATCTAGTGGCGGATATTACCGACAAAACTGACCAAAATAAATAGTGTTACGCGAGCACAAAAGAGCTCACCGAAAGGCAATGTTAAGCAAATAATGTGCGATTTTTTTCCTACCATTACAAAACTTGCAGCAGAAGTTTTTGCAAATTGTAAAACATGCCTTGTATAACCGACATCCCAAAAAACAGATGTTAGGCGAACCACCCATTCCCACCTATTTAGGAGAACGTTTACATGTCGATGTATTTTCCACAGACAAAAAATACTTTTTTACAAGTGTCGATAAATTCTCCAATTTGCCAATTTGCTGAAGAGCAATTGTTGATATCAAAACCTCACTTATTCAACTTGTAAACCTTTTTCACAAAATGTATACTGCTATAATGAAAGATCTTTAAATTCAGAAACAGTTAAGTACATTTTGTCAAACTTAAATATTCAAATTGAAAATGCACCTCCTTCCCTCATTCTTTCGAACGGTCATGTTGAACGGTTGTACACAACACTCGCGCTGTATGAAATTAGATAAGCAAATAAGCGAAACCGACGATCTGATTCTTCTTTCCACAATAGAATTGAACCATTCATTTGGTAACTCAAATGAAACCGATTGATATCATTCTCCAAAACAATATAAAAACTGAAATAAAGATAACAGAAACAGACTCCAAAAGGCACAGCTAAAAAAAAAAAAGCACAAGTAAATAACTTCTAATGACCTTTTCGAGCGCAACCGTTAAACTCACGAGCTACACAGAGTCGGACCACATACCTGTAACTGATGGAGACATTACTATTTGGAACGAATACGGATACCAAGGACACACGACAAACGTGATGATAGACTTTTTCAAACAATTACATATAAAGGACGTACTGATAACGGATAAAGCCATAGAATGGCCCGTAGCGTTAACCCGTTAGGGACAGCCCTTAGGGTGATAGCAGGGATTCCTGACTTTGGCGACTGGGTACAGATTAAGTTTAGACAAAATCAATTAATAAACTCCGAAAACGAACAAATAGAATTAAACTCCAAATTTCAATCTCGACTCAACTAATTGACAAAATTACTAAATTCAACAAGTAAGAACGTTGCAGTCGGACGCAACCGACAGCGAAATACTTTTTCACGTCCCAGCAGCCCACAGGGGTATCTATCACATTATATATTTTTAAAATTAACCTTAAATTCCCACTGTCGCCGCTCAAATTAGCTGCCGATTAAAAATTTTCATTGGAGGTGGCCAGACAGTTTCAATTAGGATAGAAGCTTCGAACCCTAACCTTAGCAAAAACACGCACCTAAATCGAGAGAGATGGCATCTCTCAAAATTAGAGAGGTGGCAATTTTGAAAATGTGATATAAGTTCGTTGGCGAGTGTAGCGGTTTGGGCACGAACCCCGGTGCGGTCATGTTGATGTTTTTGTTATATTTTTCTTATTTAGTTATTTTGTATTAATAAAATATTCTTTTCAAACACATATATGTAATTTGACAAATCAAAAGACAAGGTCAAAGGTCACAAAGTAAGTATTTGGCGCGCTATTGGCTCCCACGCCCCCAGTGGCCGTAGACTTATAATTTTTGACATGTTCAGAGTCTGCGTTCAGGAATATTTGGATACTTACACTCGAAAAATGCGAAAATGACAGACTATTTTTTGTACGGCATGACTCCTTTTGGGGCGTAACAAAATTTTTTGGGGAATCGATAGAAGAGGCTCCCAGTAACTTAGCATTTTTGAAGCTTCTAGCACTAAAACTGTGGGAGATATAAGCTGATATTAGTTTCCACGCCTCCTGGGAGCGTAGATATATCCGCCATAGCTTTTCGATTGTGGGATGTTAACCCGAGTATATATACCAAGTCTCAACTCTCTAGCATCAATAGAGCTCAAAATATAACAGAATTAGTAAAATCACTATAATTTCAGAACCGATTTGCCACGCCACTACTGGGCGTGCCCATAAATTTTTTTGGGCGATATATGTAGGATCATAACAGTAATCCATGTGCCAAATTTGAGCGTTATAGCTTTTAGACTTTAGAAGATACAGTTTGACCCGATTTTCCACGCCCCCAATGGGCGTAGATATATCCGCCATAACTTATTGATATTGGGACGTCGACGTGACTCTTTACTCTTTAGCCCTTCTTGAAGTAGTGTTTTTGGGATACAGGAAAATTCATTTTCCGATTTTCCACGCCCTTAGTGGGTGTATCAGGAAAATCTTGACATTTTATCTGACGAACGTATACACGAGTATATATTTCAAATTGCAAGTCTCTCCCTTCAATAGCGTGGAAGTGGTTTGCGTTCATTCGAACAGACGGACAGACGGACGGATAGCAAGACGGACATTGCACAAAACCAATATACTTTTTACACTTCGTGAAAAAGTCTAAAAATCTCCAACCACAGTTGTTAGTCAAAGCCTAGACCGAGTTAGTAATGTCAAACGGCGCTAAAACGCGATTGTTTGATGTAGAACTTATATTGTTCAAGGCTTATGGCTGTTAGCGACCCGATTGCGTTGCTCTGCTCTCTTTAGCAAAGCTAGTTCCTTCTTGTCTATGCTCTCTGTAGCGTTGTCGGTAGTATACAGTCTGCTAACTGTGTGTTTTGACCAGAGCTTGTAAATAACAGTTGAGCGTTTTTTCTTTACGCTCAAGGCCAGAACAGGAGCGAAAAACAGAAAATATCCCGCTCTCGCTATGTCTGAATCGGTCTTCGTATGAGGGTTGTTTTTTGGGGTTTTTGCGTCGATCTTTATTGCCGAGAATCTGCTGAGCGGAAAATTTTTTGAGTGAGGCTCGCGAGCTGAGCCTCAGTAAGTGAGCAAATGACTGAAAAAGTCAATGCTAAAGGTCTTTTGAGCACTCATACATTAATTTGCCTTGTTGGATAAAAATGTTTTTTTTTTTAGACTTTTGCACGAAGTGTAAAAAGTATATTGGTTTTGTTCAATGTCCGTTATGCTGCTGTCCGTCCGTCTCTCTGTATGAACGCAAACCACTTCCACGCTATTGAAGCTAGAGACTTGAAATTTGAAATATATACTCGAGTATACCCTCGTCAGATAAAATGGCAAGATTTTCCTGATACGCCCACTAGGGCGTGGCAAGTCGGAAAATGAACTTTCTGGTGTCCCAGAAACAATACTTCTAGAAGGGGTAGAGAGTAAAGATTTTAACTGAACACTTACGTCGACAACATCAACATCGACAACATCAAAAAGCTTTGGCGGATATATCTACGCCCATTGGGGGCGTGGAAAATCGGGTCAAACTGTATCTTCTACAGTTTTAAAGCTAGAACGCCCAAATTTGGCATGTGGGTTACTGTTACGATTCTATAAGGATCGCCCAAAAAATTTTACGGCCACGCCTACTAGGGGCGTGGCAAATCGGATCTGAATATATAGTGATTTTACTAGTTTCGTTATATTTTGAGTACTATTGATGCTAGAGATTTGAGACTTGGTATATATACTCGGGTTAACATCCCACAATCGAAAAGCTATGGCGGATATATCTACGCCTTCAGGGGGCGTGGCAACGAATATCAGCTTATATCTCCCACAGTTTTAGTGCTAGAAGCTTCAAAATTGGATGTTAAGTTACTGGGGGCCTCCTCTACCGATTCCCCAAAAATTATTGTTACGCCCCAAAAGGAGCGTGATATACAGAAAAATACCCTGTAATATTCGCATTTTACGAATGTAAGCATCCAAACTTTACAGTTATATTCCTGAACGCCCACTCTATGCACATGCCAAAAATTATTTGTCTACGGCAACTGGGGGCGTGGCAAATCAAAACTGAAACATCTGCAGCTTCTGAGCCATTAACGCGCCAAATAATTAGTTTGTGACCTTTGACCTTGTCTTTTGATTTGTCAAATTATATATATATGTTTGAAAATAATATTTTATTAATGTTTGTGGTAGGGCGGACTGGCCTGAATAAGCAATTGGCGGCTGCCAATGTTTTCACACTCTTGGGGGTGGATCGCGTTAACAAAAAGATAACGCGCGGTTTTAATGTAGCACAATTCACTCTTTATTTCAATACGAGATAAATGTAAGAGTAAGAGATAACGTATGAGCAAATATATATGTAAAGAAGCGAGGAAAAGACCGAGCGTAATGGCGATTTACAGTGAAGTGCCAGTCACACATTCCAGTGTGCCCGCCTTCTGCCACAATAAAAATCCTCAGCTGTTGGTTCCCCCTGATCACCCTGTGGTGTGAACATGCCGCCCCCTTGCAACAAGTTGCAATTGCCACACTAGCCATATGATAGGATAGGGAACGGCAGTGTTCTGGAGCACCTAGACGCCGCAGGAGCCGGAAATTACCCAACCGAACAGCGTGCTTTGGGCGGCGGGTGTGCCGTGGGGGGCAGGCACACAACCCGGTTGGATGACCTCAGGATAGAGGTCTGCACCCAGAACCACGGAGATAGACCCAGGCCGGTAGAAGGTCGGATCCGCCAGGACGAGTGTGGAGAATTTCCCTAGCACCGTCTCGGGAGCCTCGCGGTTAGGCGGCCGGATGCACAGATCGGGCTCCACCTTGAGCATGAGCGCCTTCCGAAGAGCCGAGTCGCTCTTGGACTCAATTACAGCTGAGCAAGCTTTGTCGTCCCCGACCCTAGTGAGGTCGAGGGCCTTGGCAAACGAGCCATTGATTAGGCTCACGGGGGCGCAAGCGTTCAGCAGCGCTCGTGTCTCAAATAGCTTCGTCCCGTCACCGATCCGGATCATCGCGGTGGGCATCAGCGTCGTCGTCCTGGATTAAAGGAGTGACGCTAGTGTGGGCGCCTGCGATGCTGTGACTGCCGCCGGGCGATCGGAGGACTTAACCGAGCGCCGCCTAGGAGATCTGGGACGGCGGTGATCACAGTGGGGAACTGGCGATGGAGAAGTGTGTGGTGGGATTTACCACACCGACGACATCCCTCTGAGCTTTGGCAAGACCCCCCCCCCGAATGCTCGTGGGCTAAGCAGGTCGGGCAGTAGCGGTTGACGAGCACCGCTCTCAGGCGTTTCTCAGCGCTCAGGTTGAGGAACCGCCGGCACTGACGGAGTGCGTAAACTCCGCGGCACACTCGACACCGGTAAGAATCTACCCCGCGGGGGCGGAGTTTGTTAGGTCGAGCGATCGAGGACCGAGTCGGAGCCATATTGCTGCGGAAAAGAGTGCTTGGCTGGAATCAGACAGTAAACAGAAATGGATTAGTTGGTGTGGGGAGCTCGAAAGAGCGGACACTGGAACAAGGACATGGAGACAGCACATAAAAGGATCCGGAGGGGGTTAGTGCTTCGTCGGGGCTACCTCAGTCTCACTCTGCAGCACAATGAGCTTCGTCACAGGTCGTCGGATGGTCCCCCGCGAGGTTCGAACATCGACGACGCGAACCAAGCCGTCGACGCCCGAGTGCGCGCACTCCACTCGTCCTAAGTGGCATTCGGTAGGTGGCAGGTTGTCCTCTGAAATGATGACCAGGTCACCCATCTGAAGGCAGCGAGTAGGCGTTTTCCATTTATTCCGCTTGTGGAGCTCCTTCACGTATTCGTCCTTCCAGCGGCGGCAAAAGCTGTGATGGATTGCCTTCAAACGCTGCCACCGATTGATCAACGACATGGGCTCGGCATGGATCTCAGGCTCTGCAATAGATAAGAGGGGGCCTCCGACCAGGAAGTGCCCGGGGCTCAATGCTAAGAGGTTCGTTGGATCCTCCCTCATGGGGGAGATGGGACGAGAGTTGAGGCATGCTTCTATTCGACAGAGCAGAGTGGACAATTCCTCGAACGAGTACTTGATGGTAGACGTGGCCTTGTAGAATAAGGTCTTAAAGCTCTTGACTTCCGCCTCCCATAACCCGCCCATGTGGGGAGCGCTGGGGGGAATGAAATGCCAAGACAGGATATGCTGAGGAAAAGTCTGCACGACGCATTGCTTGGTAGTAGCTAGAAAGTCTCTTTCTAACGCCTTGGATGCTCCATCGAATGTTTTTCCGTTATCGGAATAGATGTCGTCTTCTGGCCACAAACCGTGAGAAAGCCGCCAGAAACTTCTCCGTAGTGAGATCGGATGTCGCCTCCAAGTGAATCGCCCTGGTGCTGAAACACACGAAGACGCAGACGTACCCCTTGGTGATGAGACAAGCTCGCCCGGTATAGTTTTTGATTTCGAAAGGTCCTGCGAAATCGATTCCGGTGTGCGTAAAGGGCCTGGAAAATGTGATTCGCTCTCGAGGAAGGTCTCCCATCATTTGCGTCTGTTAACGTCGCCGGAAAATGACGCAAGTCTTGCATCCCTGCCCTGCAATGGGCTTTTATCAAGTTCTTGATCCTCGGAATCCAGAACTTCGTACGAAAATAGCGCACCATCAGCTGGCTGCCACCGTGCAGTGTGATGCGATGTGCGAATTGGACCAGCAAACGCGTGAAATGGGCGTCGTATGGGAGTAGGATGGGGTGACGTTCGTCGTATCTCAGGGACTCTGCCGCTCGTAGTCGCCCGCATGAGCGAAGGATGCCGTATTGATCGAGATAGGGGCTTAAGTTTAACAAGGAGCTTAAAGGCAGAATAGTCCGTTTTTCGGAGAATGCTCGGATTTCAGCAGCGTACTTCTGCTGCTGAGCGAGCCGTACAAGGATCTGTTCTGAGGAAAGCAACTCGTCCTTGCTGAGTTGCACCGTGGAAGGCCTCGCAGCCTTTGGGGCGACGAGCCGCCGGACATATGCGGTGACCCTTAAGGCTCGACCGTAGTCTGAAAATCGGCCGCTGTAGTCGTCTTTAGGCGTGGATGTGGACCCGCTGCTCCAGTTGCGTGTCCGGGACATCGCAGAGAGAAACTGGCCAACATTCGGGAGTTTGCCGGAGCCAATCCGGTCCATGCCACCATAGCGTACTGACCGCCAAGTCATCAGCGGAGACGCCTCGACTCGCAAGATCCGATGGATTATCCTCGGACCTAACATGAGACCAACTGTGGCCGCTGGTACTCTGGGAGATTCTGGACACGCGGTTTGCCACGAACGTAGCCCAGCTGCATGGAGGTTTATTAAGCCAGGCCAACACGACGGTGGAATCAGTCCAGAATTAGGAAGATGTCGGCTGTATTGGGAGCTCCGGAATCACTGCCGAATACAAGTCGGCTAACAACACCGCGCCGCAGAGCTCCAGTCGTGGCAACAAAACAGTTTTGACTGGAGCCACTCTCGTTTTAGCGGTTAAGAGATGGACACTCACATGGTCCTTATGCTGGACTCGCGCGTAGAGAGCTGCTCCGTAGGCTTTCTGAGAAGCATCGTCCCATGTAGCTCCCATTTTAGGTCAGGTCGGATCTCTAACCATCTGGGGATGCGTAGCCGGCTGAGACCCGGATAATCCTGTAGAAAATCATGCCACTGAAGTAATAGGGACGGGGTAAGGGCGTAGTCCCATCCAAGTTCCGTTAGCCAGATTTGCTGCATGAACACCTTAGCCCGAATCACGAAGGGAGCCAGCCACCCTGCTGGATCGAAGAGCTTCGCTATGTGGGACAGGACCTCTCTCTTGGAGACCGGATTCTTTGGTTGTGGGTCGGCAATGGAGAAGTCTTTCGTGGCTTGCCAGCGGATGCCCAATGTCTTGGCCATACTAGCATCTTCTAGCTCGAGGAAGTCCTCATGCAGCAATTGCTCTCTTGGAAGTGCATGGAGTATCTCCTTTTTATTAGAAGTCCATTTCCTCAGCGGGAATCCAGCCGAGAGTAGCGCAGCGTTGAGCTCCTGGATAGCGTCGTGGTCGCCCTCTTTATAATGGGCCCCGGCGAGGACATCGTCTACGTACATGTAGTGACGAAGGATCTCACTTGCCACTGGATGCAGGTGTTGCACGTCGTGTGCTAGCTGTAGCAGGACTCTTATGGCTAGAAATGGTGCGCAGTTGACGCCGAAAGTGACCGTTTGAAGCTCGTAGTCCTGCAGATTTCCGCTGCGATCTCGGTAGAGAATACGCTGGAACGGGGTGTGCTTGGGGTTAACAAGAATCTGTCGATACATCTGAGTAATGTCAGCCTTAAAGACGAATTGGAAGAAGCGCCACTTGAGTGTCTACAATGTGAGGTCGGCTTGAAGAGTGGGGCCGGTATGCAAGACATCGTTTAAGCTGACTCCTTTGGTGGAAGGACTAGAGCCTTTAAAGACGACGCGGACTTTGGTGTTAGTGCTGTCAGGTTTGAAGACAGCGTGATGAGGGAGGTAGAAATGATTCCCGTCCGTGGGTGGAGCCACCCGAATGATATGGCCCAAATCGACATACTCCTGCAACACAGCGTCATAACGGGCTTTTAAAGGCGGGTTCCTCTGCAGCCGCGCCTCATTCCTCAGGAATTGAGCTAAAGCGATAGGTCTGGAGTGAGTCAAGTCTACACTATTCGGATCTTTGAATGGTAGAGAAACTACATATCGACCATCCTTCCTCCTTCTGGTCGTCTTCTGGTATTGCAGGTATTGCACCTTGTCTGGGAAAGGACACGCTGGGATCGCCCCTGTCAGCTTGGGGACGACTAAGGCCAGAGCCTCCACCTGAATTTTCCTGTTACCAGGGGGGGACAGTTTCAGAAGACACTCCTTTTTTACACTACCCCCGTCGCTTTGTCCCATGCCAGAAACTGCTGCGTTGGTATGACGGAACGGAGGTTGGACCAAATTGAAAACCCTCTCGGACAGGAAGGTGGAGTCGGCTCCGGAATCGATCAATGCTCGGACATGAAATTCTTCACCCCGATGGTTGAGCGTTACGATCGCGGTGCCTAGGAGACCATGACCTGAAGTGGCCGCAAAGTAGCTTTGCGCATTCGAGGGTGGGTTAGACGTCGATGGACGTTCGTGCGAGTTGGATGGCTGCGACATGGAATTCAAGGTGGCGGACTCGTTGCCGGAGTGCAACAGGGTGTGATGGCGCTCCTTGCAGATATGGCATTTATGCGCACTGGAGCAGTCCCAAACTTGATGACCCCGAGCGAAGCAGTTCAAGCACAAACTCTGAAGCCTTATTATCTCGGCTCTCTTTGTGACGGACATGTCCAGAAAATTGGGGCAGACACGGATCGGATGATTCTCTTTGTTACAAAGCCTACAGGATGCCGTTTTAACATGAGTCTTCGTTGGGTATGCCTGGACTCTCACGGTGGCGGCGGGCTTCCGGGACACAGACGGTACGACCTGAGCACCTGGAATCGACTTATGATCCTCAGTTGCCTCAAGCACGCGATAGCGATCCGTCAGAAAGCGATTCAGGTCATCCCAGGATGAAACTGCAGTCTTATTCGGGACGGATTGCTCCCACAACAGGATAGTTGATTTGGGTAGCTTGCTCGGACAGATTGCTATAAGAATATCCCAATTCTCTGTACTAGCTCCCGAGCGCTCTGAGGCAGTCAAGCATCCTTGAAAAGCCGTCTGCAACTCGCACAAGGACTTGCCTGATTCCTGCGCAACTATGGGAATTTGGAGCAGTTGTTTGGCTTGCGTCATGATCAACAGTCGATCATTTTCGTACCGCGCAGTTAGATTGTTCCACGCGGACTGGAAGCCCGCATTCGTTAATGGGGACTTTGAGACGATAGTTCTGGCTTCCCCGCGGGTTTTAGAGTTAAGGTGGTAGAGTTTCTCAACTTCTGCCAGACACGGATTGTGAATGTATATCGCAGAGAACAAATCACGGAATGTTGGCCACGCAAGGCTGTCGCCTTCGAAAATCTCGACCACACATGGAGGCAGTCGATGGCCTTGGGAAGTCGGAGGCCTAGCTGGAGTAGGAACCGTCTGAGCCGATATCTACTCGATGCGTTTCCCGAAAAGAGTTCCGCATTGCACGTATATCATATAGCAGTATTCGTGCTTGGCCTTGATAGTGCCTAACATCATCTGACACTCTTCAAGGTTTTGGGCACTGAAGGCCCTGTGGCAGCGGGTATATTCCGATTCCACATTCGCCCAAAGCGACTTCAGCTGCTCTAAGTGCATTTTTATAGAATATAGGGGACTCTCGTCACATAGAGCCTCACTTTCGCGAGCCTCGAACATCGTCAAGGCGTCGCATGTCGCAATAAAGTCGGAAAGTGACATATTGGAACGTTCTCTGAGCTGTTGAGAAGTGCATCGAGTGAGTATGGGAAAACCCGACTCAGTCACGACTACCGTTGGAGTCGGAGAGATGCTCTTGCGAGGATTAGATATGGAGGAAGTGAGAGGACGAGAAGTTGGAGACCCGCTGTGGCTACGAGAGGTCGCTGTAGAGGTACGAATGGGAGTGCGCTTGGTTAGCACTGGACGAGGCTTCGACGGAGTTTCGGACGAAGTGTCTGTGGGACTTGGAACCGTAAGGCTAGCGGACTTCTTATCAGCCTTGGATGGTTCAGTGGACATTATAGAGTGAGCGATGGGGAGAAAGGCTATTATCGGGCCAAACCGGTGAAAGACAAGAAAACGCAACGTCAGGAAGTGGACTGTATACGGATTAGTTATATGATAAATGTGTCCAGATTGTAGGTATATGGAACTACATATATATAATTTTTATTTTTTTATTTTTCTTTTTTTATTATTATTTATTTACTTTTTTTTTTTTGATAATAACAATTTATAATTTTAAATTTTCGGAAATATATATTGCCAAAAAAAATATTTGCGAAACAGTGACTCAGTCACGGTTTGAATTTGAGTGCCAACACTGATTACAGCTCAGCTGTTGTGCCGGTGGTGGGTTTTGGAGTATTTTGCACGGATTGACAAAAGTGACTGAAACTGTGACTAAGTCACGGCTTGGAACTCGAGTGCCAACACTGATCGCGCAATAGCTGTTTTGCCGGTGGTGGGTTTTGCAAAGTGTGAAAATGTGTGTTATATTTAATTATTTCTTTGGTTTAAACGCGGGCGTTGTCTTAAACAAATTGCACCCTTCTTTTTGGTTTTAAATGATAAGTTTTAAATTGCGGAAAGCCAATCGGATTGGCTACAATTGTTATCGTAGTGCAAGTGTCGTTGCGCCTATGCCAAATACATACACATATGTATGCATGCGTCGATAAACATATGTACATATACACGCGCGTACGTGAAAGCCGCCGTGGCTGCCAAAATTTAATTAATTTATTTGTTTATTTGTTGGTGAGTGGCGCTTTGACACTGTATCGCGGTGTTTGGTGCTTTAAGAATCACTTGCAGTTGTTTCCTTTAGACGTAGGTATAGGTAATACATATATATGTATGTACATTTGTATATATACATATATATGTCAACTTGTGCATGTACGTATATACATATGTGAGTGGCAAAACACAACAATGTTCACGGAGGAAGACTTATGGAATTGGAAGGCACACTGGACGAACATAAATAACTTATACCGTGGAACCTTGAGGCAGGTCAGGTATGTACATATGTATGTACACTTGTGCTAAAGATGCGCAGGTCGCTATGGAAGAGCGGGAAACCTCGCACCTTTACGTGTGTGTGTAACTTATAAGAGAGTGAGAAGATCTGTACTTATCGGGTTCTTTCCACCGATGCAAGCTGGATGCAAGCAATACGAGATAAATGTAAGAGTAAGAGATATCGTATGAGCAAATATATATGTAAATAAGCGAGGAAAAGACCGAGCGTAATGGCGATTTACAGTGAAGTGCCAGTCACACATTCCAGTGTGCCCGCCTTCTGCTACAATAAAAATCCTCAGCTGTTGGTTCCCCCTAATCACCCTGTGGTGTGATCAATTAATAGAAAATAACTAAATAAAAAAATATAACAAAAATGTCAACATGACCGCACCGGGGTTCGAGCCCACACCTCAACGCTCGCCAACGAATTTATATCACATTTTCAGAGTTGCCACCTCTCTCATTTTGAGAGATGCCATCTCTCTCGATTTAGGTGTGTGTTTTTGCTAAGGTAAGGGTTCTACGGCTTCTATCCAAATTGAAACTGTCTGGCCACCTCAAATGAAAATTTTTATTCGGCAGCTAATTTGAGCGGCAAAAATGGGGACTTAAGGTTAATTTAAAAAAATATATAATGTTATAGATGCCCCTGTGTGCTACTGGGGCGTGAAAAATTCTTTCGCTGTCGGTTGCGTTCGACTGCAACGTTCTTATTTGTTATACCCTGAACCCATTGAAAATGGGAAATCAGGGTATAATGTTTTTGTTGAAATGTATGTAACAGGCAGAAGGAGGCGTGGCAGACCCCATAAAGTATATATATTCTTGATCAGGATGACAAGCCGAGTTGATATAGCCATGTCCGTCTGTCCGTCAGTCCGTCCGTCTGTCCGTCTGTCCGTATGTATGAACGCGTCGTTCTCAGAACCTACAAGAGCTAGAGACTTGAAATTTTTATGTAGGTTCCTGTATAGCACGAAAAGATCGAGTTTGTTTCAGAAATTCGATAACTTTTATCGTTTTATTGTTATCGATTAAAAACGAAAATCTAAATTAAGCTATAAAATTCTATCTAAGTCATCTTTCTAGCTAGAGTCTTCAAATTTTGCATTTAGTGTTATGTAAGCCTTACGCAATTTCGGTTTTTGTTAAATATTTTGTAAAATAAAATAAATTGACATACAGTTTGACACGAAAGTGTCAGGTGCTGGCTTCTCTACAATTGTGCAAAGGTGTTGGATACTAATGCGCAAAGTCCTGACCTTAATCCCATAAAGAATCTGTGGGCTGATCTCAGAAAAAGGAGAGCCAAGCGAGGTCCAACCAACAAAAGAGATTTGAAAGCGTGTGTATTAGAGGAATGGGAGAAGACACCTGTGGAATATGTCCAAAAATTAATCAATTCCATGAATAAACGGTTGGAAGCGGTCATTGAAGCCAATGGGGTCATACTAACTACTAATTATACTCATTTTTATACTATTTCACGTAGTGAACTAGTATATTGGGTTTGTGCAATGTCCGTCATGCTGTCCGTCCGTCTGTCCGTATGAACGCAAACCATTTCCACGCTATTGAAGCTAGAGACTTGAAATTTGAAATATATACTCGTGTATACCCTCGTCTGATAAAGTGTCAAGATTTTCCCGATACGCCCACTAGGGCGTGGCAAATCGGAAAATGAATTTTCCTGTATCCCAGAAACACTACTTCTAGAAGAGCTAGAGAGTTGAGATTTTAACCGAACACTCATGTCGACATCCCAAAATCAAAAAGCTATGGCGGATATATCTACGCCCATTGGGGCGTGGCAAATCGGGTCAAACTGTATCTTCTACAGTTTTAAAGCTAGAACGCCCAAATTTGGCACGTGGGTTACTGTTACGATTCTATAAGGATCGCCCAAAAATTTTACGGCCACGCCTACTAGGGGCGTGGCAAATCGGATTTGAAGATATAGTGATTTTACTAGTTTCGTTATATTTTGAGCACTATTGATGCTAGAGACTTGAGAGTTGGTATATATACTCGGGTTAACATCCCACAATCGAAAAGCTATGGCGGATATATCTACGCCTTCAGGGGGCGTGGCAACTAATATCAGCTTATATCTCCCACAGTTTTAGTGCTAGAAGCTTCAAAATTGAATGTTAAGTTACTGGAGGCCTCCTCTATCGATTCCCCAAAAATTATTGTTACGCCCCAAAAGGGGCGTGACATACAGAAAAATACCCTGTAATTTTCGCATTTTTCGAATGTAAGCATCCAAACTTTACAGTTAGATTCCTGAACGCCCACTCTATGCACATGCCAAAAATTATTTATCTACGGCCACTGGGGGCGTGGCAAATCAAAACTCAAACATGTGCAGCTTCTGAGCCAATAACGCGCCAAATAATGACTTAGTGACCTTTGACCTTGTCTTTTGATTTGTTAAATTATATATATATGTTTGAAAAGAATATTTTATTAATACAAAATAACTAAATAAGGAAAATATAACAAAAATATCAACATGACCGCACCGGGGTTCGAGCCCACACCTCTACGCTCGCTACTTAAATCTCATGTTCAGAGTTGCCACCTCTCTCATTTTGAGAGATGCCATCTCTCTCGATTTATGTGCGTGTTTTTGCTAAGGTAAGGGTTCGATCCTAATTGAAACTGTCTGGCCACCTCCAATGAAAAGTTTTAGTCTGCAGCTAATTTGAGCAGCGAAAGTGGGGATTTAAGGTTAAATTTAAAAAAATATAATGTGATAGATGCCCCTGTGTGCTGCTGGGCCGTGAAATAGTATTTCGCTGTCGGTTGCGTCCGACAGCAACGTTCTTACTTGTTTTTAATGTCAAAGAACAAAAATATATTTTTGGTCCCTTGTGAAAACATATTCGTGTTAAACTGTACATATGTAGATATATATATATATGTATACAAGAAAGGAACATTTTAAAAACTTTTTGATGTTTATGAAAAATAGAATTAGTAAATCAGAAGGGGTATACGAAATAGTACCCTCTGATAATAATACATACTTAAAATTAAAAATGACATTACTTGAAACAAAAACCGAAGGCTCAACTGCAAATGTCACGAATAAAGTAGTATAGATTTAGGATTAACGAACACTCTATTGATAATTATCGTTGTTATTCTTAGCGCAAACACAATTTTTAAACTTTACAAGCTACATAATAAATGTTTGCGAACGAAATATATAAGCAAGGCTAATGATTTGGACAAAGTCTAAGAAAAATGTATAAAACCCAATACAACGATCATAGTAAATAGTGTTTAAAAAAAATTTTTTTTTGTTCCATAAAATTATAAATTTAAGCTAAGATTCAATAAAAATTGAACATGTTTAATGGATTGAACGTATCTGAGTCAGTTGTAGTGAATACTGGCCAAATCGAACCAGAAAGCGGAAGTGACTCTGAAATCAAAGCTAGTATACAAACAGTAATAAACATGGTAGACCAAGTTGCTTTAGATAGGGAATAGTAAGATAAGTTTCGTCTTTAGTTCCCGAATTTTATGGTAAAAAACTATCACCTCAAAGGTTTTTAACTACTTTACGCATAACAGAAAGAACAAAAGGCAACCAAGAGGGTATCGCGGTTGAGGCTATTAAATCAAAGATAGCCGCCACAATTATCAAAAAGCTTTAAGGTAACGAAGAAGGAGAATCTCCTGACGTACTAAAAGCCAAATTATTAAACATTAGACAGAAAGGCTACGCAATATACAGCTGAAATAGACAATTTGCGAAAGCAATTGGAAGCAGCCTATATTGACGATAGTTTAGACCCGGACGACGCAGAAAATTCTCAACAAAAGAATCTATTACTGCAATGACAAAAAATGCGAGCACGAGAAACTGAAAGTAATACTAGAAGCAGGTAACTTAATTACTTTTAATGATGTAATGGGTAAATATATCCATTGCAGCACAGAAATGACTGGAAACTCTAATACAGTATTATTCCAGCCATAATCAAAACAACTATAATAACAACAAGTAAGAAAACTCTAGTCGAGACCGCTCGACTAGGGTATACCCTGAACCCTGCGAAGATCCGCTATTCCAAGCATTCTTCATTTCTTTTATATACACATGCATATGTACGTTCATGACAAGCAAAACATACACACACACATACACAGGCGCACGCATACACAAGCGCAAGTCGTTGCGTCAGCTGTTCTTTGGCTGCTTTGCATGGCAATGTTATGGGAAATTAAGTGTTTAATAACTTTTTTCTAGACCAACGATTTTGATCAAACTTGTTGGGCGTGATCATGTCATCCATATGTATGTATGTGCCAAAGCACAAGTCTCTAGTATTTGATATACGGGAGTTACAAATTTGAGGCGAAGGGGCGTGGCACCCAAAATTTAACAAAAACCGAAATTGCGTAAGGCTTACATAACACTAAATGCAAAATTTGAAGACTCTAGCTAGAAAGATGATTTAGATAGAATTTTATAGTTTAATTTTGATTTTCGTTTTTAATCGATAACAATAAAACGATAAAAGTTATCGAATTTCTGAAACAAACTCGATCTTTTCGTGCTATACAGGAACCTACATAAAAAAATTTCAAGTCTCTAGCTCTTGTAGGTTCTGAGA
>CAUIUS010000212.1:30000-44492 GCA_961210405.1 Drosophila mercatorum | reverse complement strand
CCGAAAAGGGTCCGGGTAAACCGCTGAACCACTTTCATGCTTGGGATTGTGAACTGAAACGTTAAATGAATTTGGGAAATTTCCCCGTAAGTGTAGTCAAACTGCATTGATTACGTCCCTGCCCTTGTACACACCGCCCGTCGCTATACCGTTTGAAATTTAGTGAGGCTCGGACGTGTACGTGACGCCTCGGTGTTGCGGTGTTTCGAAAGTTGACCGAACTTGAATTTAGGAGTAAAATCATAACAAGGTTTCGTAGGTGAACCTGCGGAAGGACATTAGAATAATGTTCATTTCCGTTAATAAAAATTTGTATTAATTATTGTTTTTACTGTCATTAGACTAATTTACAAATGAAATTATTTTATAACCACTGAAATTTGCTGATAAGATTATTATGTCATGCCCTTATGTTGGAAATTAATAATATGTGTAAGTCTGTGAATTAGTGAAGAAAATATTTGCGTGATACGTACGATAGTATACATGCGTTGACACAGATGTAGTCTAACAAGGCATATTATATAAACGCAACAACTGAATATATACGTTGTACCTGTTTTCAGTTAAGCTTTACATAGTCTGTTAACACATCATAGAATTCTGTATATTTGAATGTATATGTATTTACATATTGTCTTAAAGATTATGTAGAGATAAGCTCTCGAACATGTTTAGGTAAAATAATTTGAATATTGAAGGAATTGATATATGCCAGTAAAATGGTGTATTTTAATTTCTTTCAATAAACATAATTGTGACGTAATGAAATAAACCAAAACAAATTTATCACTCTAAGCGGTGGATCACTCGGCTCATGGGTCGATGAAGAACGCAGCAAACTGTGCGTCATCGTGTGAACTGCAGGACACATGAACATCGACATTTTGAACGCATATCGCAGTCCATGCTGTTATGTACTTTAATTAATTTTATAGTGCTGCTTGGACTACATATGGTTGAGGTTGTAAGACTATGCTAATTAAGTTGTTTAAAATTTTCGAATTTTAAGCATATGGTATATTATTGGATATTTTTATATTCATAATATTAAAATATATATGGAAGGTACTACATCTCATTGTATATTTTGTATGAGAAAATTGAAGAAATATATTTTTCTTATTCACATCGAATAATACTGAGGAAAGTCTGCTAAAAAGAAAAATATTTTTCATCTAGATTGCCTCTATTGATGGTCAGAGAAAAAGAATTGTTGTATATATTATAGTTCTTCAAGCATGTAAATTAGTAGAATCCATTATATTGAGCAATTACTAAAATATGTTCAATTAACATTGTTTTATACAACCTCAACTCATATGGGACTACCCCGAATTTAAGCATATTAATTAGGGAGGAAAGAAACTAACAAGGATTTTCTTATAGCGGCGAGCGAAAAGAAATCAGTTCAGCACTAAGTCACTTTGCCTATATGGCAAATGTGAGATGCAGTGTATGGAACATCAATATTCTAGTATGAGAAATTAACGATTTAAGTCCTTCAAATGAGGCCATTTACCCATAAGGGTGCCAGGCCGTATAACGTTAATGATTATTAGATGGTGTTTCCCAAAGAGTCGTGTTGCTTGATAGTGCAGCACTAAGTTGGTAAACTCCATCTAAAACTAAATATAACCATGAGACCGATAGTAAACAAGTACCGTGAGGAAAGTTGAAAAGAACTCTGAAATAGAGAGTTAAATAGTACGTGTAAACTGCTAGAGGTTAAGCCCGATGAACTGAATATCCGTTATGGAAAATTCATCATTAGAATTGTAGTATTTAAACAATATTATAATAATAGTGTGCATTTTTCCATATAAGGACATTGTAATCTATTAGCATATTAATTTATCATACAATTATGTCATTTTGTTTTTTTCAATTAGAGTGCTTGCATTTTAACATGAAATAATAGTTATAACTTTGATAAAGTGCTGATAGATTTATAAGATTACAGTGCGTTAATTTTTCGGAATTATATAATGGCATGATTATCATTGATTATTGTGTTTATTATATGCACTTGTATGATTAACAATGCGAAAGATTCAGGATACCTTCGGGACCCGTCTTGAACACGGACCAAGGAGTCTAACATATGTGCAAGTTATTGGGATATAAACCTAATAGCGTATTAACTTGACTATTAATGGGATTAGTTTTTTAACTATTTATAGTTGATTAACACAATCCGGGGCGTTCTATATAGTTATGTATAATGATATTTATATTATTATCCTCTAACTAGAACGTACCTTGAGCATATATGCTGTGACCAAAGATGGTGAACTATACTTGATCAGGTTGAAGTCAAACCCTGATGGAAGACCGAAACAGTTCTGACGTGCAAATCGATTGTCAGAATTGAGTATAGGAGCGAAAGCCAATCGAACCATCTAGTAGCTGGTTCCTTCCGAAGTTTCCTCAGGATAGCTGGTGCATTTAAATATTATATAAAATAATCTTATCTGGTAAAGCGAATGATTAGAGGCCTTAGGTCGAAACGATCTTAACCTATTCTCAAACTTTAATGGGTAAGAACCTTAACTTTCTTGATATGAAGTTTAAGGTTATGATATAATGTGCCCAGGGGCACTTTTGTAAGCAGAACTGGCGCTGTGGGATAACCAAACGTAATGTTACGTGCCCAAATTAACAACTCATACAGAAACCATGAAAGGCGTTGGTTGCTTAAGAACAGCAGGACGGTGATCATGGAAGTCGAAATCCGCTAAGGAGTGTGTAACAACTCACCTGCCGAAGCAACTAGCCCTTAAAATGGATGGCGCTAAGTTGTATACCTATACATTACCGCTAAAGTAGATGATTTATATTACTTGTAATATAAATTTTGAAACTTAGTGAGTAGGAAGGTACAATGGTGTGCAAGAAGTGTTGGCGTAAGCCTGCATGAGCCGCTATTGGTACAGATCTTGGTGGTAGTAGCAAATAATCGAATGAACCTTGGAGGACTGAAGTGAGAAGGGTTTCTGTGAACAGTGGTTGATCAGAGTTAGTCGGTCCTAAGTTCAAGGCGAAAGCCGAAAATTTTCAAGTAAAGAAAAGTCAAAATATATATGCCTAAATACGGATTTTATACACTTGAATAATTTGAACGAAAGGGAATACGGTTCCAATTGCGTAACCTGTTGAGTATCCGTTTGTTATTAAATATGGGCCTCGTGCTCATCCTGGCAACAGGAACGACCATAAAGAAGCCTCGAGAGATATCGGAAGAGTTTTCTTTCTGTTTTATAGCCGTACTACCATGAAGTCTTTCGCAGAGAATATGGTAGATGGGCTAGAAGAGCATGAACATATACTGTTGTGTCGATATTTTCTCCTGGACCGAAAATTTATGGTGGGATACGCAAACTTCTCAACAGGCCGTACCAATATCCGCAGCTGGTCTCCAAGGTGAAGAGTCTCAGTCGATAGAATAATGTAGGTAAGGGAAGTCGGCAAATTAGATCCGTAACCGGGATAAGGATTGGCTCTGAAGATTGAGATAGTCGGGCTTGATTGGGAAACAATAACATGGTTTATGGCTCGTTCTGGGTAAATGAGTTTCTATCATTTATGGTAGTTTCTTGTTCGGATAGTTTAGTTACGTAGCCAATTGGGAACTTTCTTGCTAAATTTTAAGAATACTAGTCGGGAACCGATTAGTCTTTAAATTATAACGATTATCAATTAACAATCAATTCAGAACTGGCACGGACTTGGAATCCGACTGCTAATTAAAAAAGCATTGTGATGGCCCTAGCGGGGTTGACACAATTGATTTCTGCCCAGTGCTCTGAATGTCAAAGTGAAGAAATTCAAGTAAGCGCGGGTCAACGGCGGGTATGTAATAGACTTCTTAGGTAGCCAATGCCTCGTCATCTAATTAACCCGATGAATGGATTACGAGATTCTACTGTCCCTATCTACTCAGTTGATGTCTGACGCTCAAAGCGAGCGGTTGTGTTGTCGGCTATTCGTTAACGAATTTATCGCGAGTCAACATTGTTGTTGTAAAAACAATTGTTTTCGTGCGCGCTAATTTTGCTTATTTCGGCGCTTCCGCGATAAGCGATCTCTGTAGCGCGCGTGTATTAGTGCGTCGGTGAAAACACCGCTATGAGCGCTGATTGGCCAGCCAATCAAAACGGACTACATATTTTTGTACAGCATACTTTTTGTGCGTTGCCGGAAATAAAGTAGTACATACTTTAGGACGGTGGAAAAATGGAGAGTGACGCGAGCAGCAGCGCTGCGTCGGTGAATTCCGCGCGTTCGGGCGGGCGCAAAAGCGCAGCCGCGCTCGTGCATCGGCACGAGCCGCGATGACGGACGCGCTCGTGATGCCGCCACCGGACTCTCCGCCGCGTAAGTTTGTCGCGTGCGACGAAGCTAGCGAAGACAGCGACGCCTCCTGGCCGCCATCATCGCTGGCAAAGGTAGCCATTCCGCAGCTACAGCCGCCGCCTCCTGTGCTGCCGCTGCTGCTGCCCTACGGCTGTACCCGCTGCTGTAGCCGTTGCTGTACCCGCTGCTGTACCCGCTGCTGCCCTGCTGCTGCACCGCGCTGCCCCGCTGCTGCCCCTGCTGCTGCACCCGCTGCCGAGGAGAGGCCATCGACGTCCGCCGCCGCCGCCGCCGCCGCCGCCGCCGCTACTGTCGCCGCCGCCACCGTTGCCGCTGTCCCCATCGGCGCCATGGCATCAGCTGGAGCTGAAGCCAAGGTGAGCTCCAACTCTGTGCTGCAGCGTATGCAGCACATCGAGAGAAGCTCAGGAAGGCCATCTTGGTTGAAGATGTGCCCAACGCCGTTGCGCTCAGCGTGCTGGATCTGGCGGCGAAGTACCAGGAGCTGGTACTCGATATGTACGGTGCCATGAAGGAGCTGGAGACCGAGAGGAGGATCCGCCCCCAGCCCGCCGTCACCCTAGCCGCCACTACTGCTGCCCCCGCTGCTCCAGTTGCCGCACCCCGCATCCGCAAGGTTGCGGAAACATGGTCGGCAATTGTGACGAGCAACAACCCTGAGGAGACTCCCCAGCAAGTCGCTGAGCGAGTCCGTAAGGAGGTTGCGCCCGCACTTGGTGTACGTGTACACGAGGTGCGTGAGCTCAAGCGGGAGGTGCCATCATCCGCACCCCATCCTCTGGAGAGATACGCAGGGTAGTGACGAACCCCAAGTTCAAGGAAGTTGGACTTGACGTGAAGCAGAACGCCGCCTCGAAGCCTAGGGTGATGGTCCGCGACGTGGACAGCAGCATCACCGCGAAGCAGTTCATGGACGGGATGTGGACTAACCACTTCTTGGGACGCATGGCCATGTTGTCTTCGAGAAGTCGGTGAAAATCACATCGAAGCCATGGACAGCTGAGAGCGGACCCACGGTCAACATCCAGCTGGAGGTAGACCAGAAGGCCCTGGATATCTTGGAGGATCACGACAGGATTTACGTTGAATGGTTCTCCTTCCGCTGGCACACCGTCACGCCGACGTACGCTTGCCACAGGTGTGTCAGTTTTGACCACCGTGTGGCACAGTGCAGGATGAAGGAGGAGACCTGCCGGCAATGCGGACAAGCCGGACACCGCGCCTCGAAGTGCAGCAACCCTGTGTCCTGCAGGAACTGCAGCTTCAAGGGCCTGCCGTCAAAGCACCGTATGCTTTCGGCAGCGTGTCCGGTGTACGGAGCTGTGCTCGCCAGGGTGGCTTCTAGACACTAACAATGTTTAGAATCATCCAGGCTAACTGCGGCCGCAGTAGAGCTGCCGTAATTGACCTTGGAGTCCGGATGAGAGACTCGGGGTCAAGTTCGCGTTGCTCCAGGAGCCATATGTTGACCGTGGAGGAAGGATCACCGGATTACCGGCAGGCATGCGAGTATTCTCCGACAAACGGAACAAAGCCGTTGTGATCGTAGACGACCAGGAGGTCGTCTGCATGCCTGTCTCCTCGCTCATCACCGAGCATGGCGTATGCGTGAGTGTGTCGGAAATTTCGGCTCAATTTTCCTCACCTCCGTATACTGCCAATTTAACGCAGAATGGAGCCGTACATGCTGTACATGGATGCGGTGCTGCTGCTGGCCAGCCGCACGCCCGTCATCTATGGCCTTGACGCGAACGCAGTATCCCCCTGTGGTTCAGTAAGCTCCCCGAGCGTTCTCGGGGCTACTTGAACAGGCAGCGGGGTGAACTGCTAGCTGACTGGAGTTCAGGGCAGTCGAGCCGGCGTGCTTAATGTCCACAGCAATGTGTACACGTTCGATAATCGCAGGGCGCGGAGCGATATCGACGTCACTATCGTCAGTGATTCAGCGACTACGTGGGCTGCGTATGAGTGGAGCGTAAGCGAGTGGGATCTGAGCGACCACAACATCATCACTGTTGTTGTGACCCTCGATCCGGCAAGCACAGTTGAGAGCTATGCTCCTGTGCCCTCGTGGAAGCTCCACAGTGCTGACTGGCGGCGTTTCGGTGATGAGCTAAGGACTGCATCGATGGATTTTCCTCTGGAGCAGTTTCGCGTGATGGCATCTGATGAACAGGTGGCTGCACTTCGCTCCCTAATACATCAGGTGAGCGACGCTGTGTTTGGGCGACAGCAATTGCGGGCCAAACGTCGTGTGAGCTGGTGGACTGCCGCTCTCACTGACGCACGCCGCGAGCTCAGGAGAGCCCGGCGCCGGCTGCAGCATGCTCGTCGCACGCACAGCGAAAGTGTAGCCGTCCTGGCCTCGTATTTCAGGATCGCCCGAAAGGAATACGAGAGGATGATGCTGCGTGAAAAGGAGGAAAATTGGAGAAGATATGTCGGCGAGCACCAAGACGACCCCTGGGGTCTGTCTATAGGATATGCCGAGGCCGCAAGAAGTGCACCGATCTTGGATGCCTTCGGTGGAACAATGAGCTGGTCGTAACCTGGCACGCCTGCGCGAACGTCCTGCTCCACAGCTTTTCCCTGCTGCGGAGAGGCCAGTGGACGTTCTTGTTCCACCAGAAGTGCCCCCAGTACTCGACCCGATTGAGGTCGAGACATGCATCGCCAAGGTTCGGAGCAGACGCTCACCTGGTTTAGATGGCATCACTGGGGGCATGGTCAAAGCGGTTTGGCGCGCCATCCCGGAGCACATGACAACGATGTACTCCCGTTGTCTGGCAGATGGGTATTTCCCACTGAGTGGAAGCGCCCACGTGTGGTTGCGCTCCTCAAAGGCCCCGACAAGGACAGGAGCGATCCAGCGTCCTATCGGGGCATCTGCCTGCTGCCTGTCTTAGGCAAAGTGCTGGAGGAGTTATGGTGAACCGTATAAAGGAGGTGCTCACGGACGAAAGTCGATGGCAATTCGGCTTTCGTCCCGGACGCTGCGTCGAGGATGCCTGGAGTCATGTTGTGAGCAGTATTGAAGCCAGCCCGGCTAGATACGTGCTCGGAGTCTTCATTGACTTCAGAGGAGCTTTCGACCACGTCGAATGGGACGCAGCATTACGCCGACTATCGGATCTTGGATGCAGGGAAGTTGGGATCTGGCGCAGCTTCTTTTCGGGCCGAAAAGCCAGCATCGTCAGCAGCTTCGGCGAAGTCAACGTAGATGTAACCCGTGGCTGCCCGCAGGGGTCCATTAGTGGTCCATTTATTTGGAATATATTAATGGATGTCCTCCTGCATCGCCTGGAAACGCACTGCACGATCAGTGCATATGCTGACGATCTTATGCTGCTCATCGATGGAGAATCCAGATCCCAACTGGAGCTCAAAGGCGCCCAACTTATGGAGATAGTTGGAGGATGGGGCATTGAGGTAGGCGTCTCAGTCTCGGCAACGAAGACTGTGACGATGCTCCTTAAGGGCAAACTGTCAGCTGGCAGACCGCCCGCCGTAAGCTTTGCAGGAGCAAACTTACGGTATGTGACGCAATATCGTTACCTTGGCATCACAGTTGGCGAGCGGTTGAGTTTTCTCCCGCATATCACGTATATACGTGATCGGCTAACTGGAGTCGTCGGAGCCCTGACCCGTGTGCTACGCGTCGACTGGGGACTCAGTCCGCAAGCACGGCGAAGGATATATGCCGGACTCATGGTGCCTTGTGCACTATTTGGTGCCTCGGTATGGTACAAGATGGCGATGAGACTAGTCGGGGCCAGGAGGGCGCTCAAGTCCTGCCATCGGCGCATCCTTTTAGGATGTTTGCCCACGTGCCGAACGGTATCTACAGATGCCCTTGAAGTGCTAGCTGGAGCTCCACCGCTGGACCTAGTTGCAATGCGCACCGCTATGCAGTTTAAGTTGAAGCGGAACTACCCCATGGTAGAAGGCGATTGGCTCTACGATCAAGACGTTTCCACCCTTGATCGCAGGACGAGGAGAGCCATGCTGGACGAGCGCATTTGCGCGAATGGCAGCTCCGGTGGGATGACAGCGAACACGGCCGTGTTACGCACAAGTTCATCCCGGATGTTAGCTACGTCTTCAGCCGCCCCGACTTCAAGTTCACGATGCATGGCAGTTATTTCATAACTGGCCATGGCTCGTTGAACGCTTTCTGCATGAGCGTGGTCTTAGCGAGACTGCTGGATGTCTATGTGGCAACCCCATAGAGGACTGGCGGCACGTTCTATGTGCCTGCCCACTCTATGCGGACGTGCGGGACCTGGAAGGGCTTAGAATCCAGCAGGACGAATCCGGTGAACTAATATTCACTCAGGCGGTGACGAGCATGCAACTGCTTGATGACTATGCACACATAGTCTTCAGCAGGCGACGCATGCTGATGACCAGGAGGACGCAGGGAGACCTGGTCGACCAGTACCGGACTGACGTTAGTCAAAACTGGGAGTGGCAACTGCCACGAAAGGTTACACCAATACCTCAAATTGGAAGACTCTCTTACAAGAAAGTCGAAGGTCCGACCAAAGTCCTTTAAATCTGGGAGGCTCATCCTTGTGATGAGCCGAAAGGCTACCAAAGCCTCAATTTGGCAGACTCCTTCTTTATGGAGAGAGTCGAAGGTCGAACCAAAGTCCTTAGTTTGGGAGACTCATCCTTGGATGAGTCGAAAGGCCCCAAAGCCTCAATTTGGAAGACTTCTTCTTTATGGAGAGAGTCGAAGGTCGAACCAAAGTACCTTAAGTTTGGGAGACTTCATCCTTGTGATGAGTCGAAAGGCTCACCAAAGCCTTAATTTGGAAGACTTTCTTCTTTATGGAGGAGTCGAAGGTCGGACCAAAGTACCTTAAGTTTGGGAGACTCATCCTTGTGATGAGTCGAAAGGCCCACCAAAGCCTTAATTTGGAAGACTTTCTTCTTTATGGAGGAGTCGAAAGGTGCACCAAAGCCTTAATTTGGGAGGTTACCCCTTCGGAGGTAGTCGGAGGTGCTCACCCAGCTCCTGGTTGTCGGAAACCTAATTGGGAAGCAGCTTTACTGCGACCAGCCGATCAAAGCTGTTAATTTGAACCACGGGATGGGCCGGTGGCCAAGGCCGGCCCAATGAGGTTGGCCCCTTTTGTGGGAGTTTCGTGGTGGCTGTGGTGTAAAACTGTCATGGTTCAACGTGCGTTGAATCACGGCCGGATGCTGTACCCGTAGCCAGCAGAGGTTAAGATAGGCCTCGCCCTGACCAAGAGGGAACTATATGCCCGACAGCATATGTTCGAACTGGTACTTAAAGATTTCTTTCAGGGGCGTTGGTGGACGCATTGAATTCACCCGCTGTACTATGTGTCACATATGTGGCACAACGAGTACCGTGGTTGTAAACCCTTGGGGTACACGCCACGTTAAACAAAACTAGGATTTCTGTCCCTATCTACTATCTAGCGAAACCACAGCCAAGGGAACGGGCTTGGAATAATTAGCGGGAAAGAAGACCCTTTTGAGCTTGACTCTAATCTGGCAGTGTAAGGAGACATAAGAGGTGTAGAATAAGTGGGAGATATTAAGCTTCGGTTTGGTATCGTCAATGAAATACCACTACTCTTATTGTTTCCTTACTTACTTGATTAAGTGGAACGTGTATCATTTCCTAGCCATTATACGGATATATTTATTATGTCTTATGGTATTGGGTTTTGATGCAAGCTTCTTGATCAAAGTATCACGAGTTTGTTATATAATCGCAAACAAATTCTTTAATGATAAAATGCATTTATGTGTTTTTGATTTAATAATTTGGTATAACTCCAATTACTCAGGTATGATCCAATTCAAGGACATTGCCAGGTAGGGAGTTTGACTGGGGCGGTACATCTCTCAAATAATAACGGAGGTGTCCCAAGGCCAGCTCAGTGCGGACAGAAACCACACATAGAGCAAAAGGGCAAATGCTGACTTGATCTCGGTGTTCAGTACACACAGGGACAGCAAAAGCTCGGCCTATCGATCCTTTTGGTTTAAAGAGTTTTTAACAAGAGGTGTCAGAAAAGTTACCATAGGGATAACTGGCTTGTGGCGGCCAAGCGTTCATAGCGACGTCGCTTTTTGATCCTTCGATGTCGGCTCTTCCTATCATTGTGAAGCAAAATTCACCAAGCGTTGGATTGTTCACCCATGCAAGGGAACGTGAGCTGGGTTTAGACCGTCGTGAGACAGGTTAGTTTTACCCTACTAATGACAAAACGTTGTTGCGACAGCATTCCTGCGTAGTACGAGAGGAACCGCAGGTACGGACCAATGGCACAATACTTGTTCGAGCGAACAGTGGTATGACGCTACGTCCGTTGGATTATGCCTGAACGCCTCTAAGGTCGTATCCGTGCTGGACTGCAATGATAAATAAGGGGCAATTTGCATTGTATGGCTTCTAAACCATTAAAAGTTTATAATTTATTTTATGAACGACAATGGATGTGATGCCAATGTTATTTATAACATAGTAAATTGGGAGGATCTTCGATCACCTGATGCCGCGCTAGTTATATTTTAAAACATTATTTAATACAATGACAAAGCCTGGAATCAATTGTAAACGACTTTGTAACAGGCAAGGTGTTGTAAGTGGTTGAGCAGCTGCCATACTGCGATCCACTGAAGCTTATCCTTTGCTTGATATGATTCGAAACCAATTCAAATAAATCAATAATGTGAATTACTTGGATATGATGGTATATATCTATATATATATATGTGTATACATTGAAATTTAGTGTCAATTTAATTGATTGCTAATATTGATGTGTGTGTATGTGTTATATATGTGTATGCTACGTTCAATAATATTCACATGTGTTTTTGATAAAGAAATTAAAGTATGCAAACAATAAACAGACTAAGCGAACTCAATGTATATGTCAATATACAAAAATAATATTTACATATATATATATATATATAATAAATATAAAAAACATATGTCAGAAAACAAGAATATATGATAATATATATCTAAATAAAATACAATAGATTAAACGAATTCTATATATATATATATGTCAGAATATACAAGAATATATACATAAAAAATGGAAGTTGATGGTGACAACTCAAATAAATATATAAAATTTTTACAAATTTTAGAATTTGAAATGATATAAAGAATACACATATATATAAAGGTGAATGTAGCTTTGGAAAAACATAGTCTTTATGGAATATCAATAACCCTATATGGGTAATTGGTGTGCGAGGCAAGTCATATGAAATAATTTGAAAGATTAAAAATTCATATGATTGTGGAGTGTTGTCTTGCCGGCATAGAGTAATATGTGATACGATAAAGAATAATGAAGTTTGACATTGTATTTAAATTAGTACAGATAATATAAGGTGAATGGTAGCCTTTGGAAAAAACTATGTCTTTGGAAAATGTGTCCAAAACCTATATAGGGTAGTGGTAATGCAAGGTAAGTCATAATGAAAAAAAATTTAAAAGATAAATTCATATGATTGTGGAGTGTTGTCTTGGGCATAGAGAATATGTGATACGATAAAGAATAATGAAGTTTTGATTGTATTATTAAATTAGTACATGATAATATGTAATGGTGCTTTGGAAAAACTATAGATCTTTATGGAAAATGTGGTCAAAAAACCTATATAGGGATAGTGGAAATGTCGCCAAGCAAGTCATATGAAAAAATTTAAAAGATAAAAATTCATATGATTGTGGAGTGTTGTCTTGCTCGGCATGAGTAATTATGGTGATACGATAAAGAATAATGAAGTTTAAAACGATTATATTTTAAAATATACATATATATATGAGTGAATGGAAGTTGGAAAAAACATCGACTTTATGGAAATTGTCAAACCTATATAGAGATATTATGCGAAAATCATAAAAAATTTAAAAAATTAAAGGAAATTCATAGATTGTGGATTTGCTGCCGATAGAGATATTATGTATACATAAAGAAAAATGAAGTTTGATTGTATTATTAAATAGTACATGAAAATATAAGGTGAATGGTAGCCTTTGGAAAAACTATCGTTTTAGGAATTGTGTCAAAAACCTATATAGTGGTATGGTGTCGCAAGGCAAGTCATATGAAAAAATTTAAAGATAAAAATTCATATGATTGTGGAGTGTTGTCTTGCCGGCATAGAGTAATTATGTGATACGATAAAGAATATGAAGTTTTACGATTGTATTATTAAATTAGTACATGATAATATAAGGTGAATGGTAGCCTTTGGAAAATACTATGTCTTTATGGAAAATGTGTCAAAAAACCTATATAGGTAGTGAAGTGATTGCAAGAATATATGAAAAAATTTAAAAGATAAAAATTCATATGATTGAGAGTATGTCTATGGGCATAGAGTAATATGTATACGATAAAGAAAATGAAGTTTAGATTGTATTATTAAATTAGTACATGATAATATAAGGTGAATTAGTTTGGAAAAACTATCGTCTTTATGGAAATATGGCAAAAAACCATATAGGGTATGGTGCGCAAGGCAAGTCTATGAAAATTTAAAAGATAAAATTCATAGATTGTGGAATGTTGTTTGCCATGGATAGAGAATTAATGTGATACGATAAAGAATAATGAAAGTTTTAACGATTGTATTAAATTAGTAATGATAATATAAGTGAATGGTAGCCTTTGAAAAATATGTCTTTATGGAAAATTTTCAAAAAACTATATAGGTAGTAGAACATATATGAAAAATTTAAAAGATAAAAATCATATGAGTAGGAGATGTTGTCTTAGGGCATAGATAATTGATGTGAAATAAAGAAAATAATTTTAGGATTGAATTAATTAAATATACATGAAATATAAGGTGCAATGGTACTTTGGAAAAACTATGTTTTATGGAAAATGTGTCAAAAACCTAATAGGTAGTGGTGTGCAAGGCAAGTCATAGAAAAAATTTAAAAGATAAAAATTCATATGATTGTGGAGGTTGTCTTGCCGGATAGAGAAATTATGTGATACGATAAAGAATAATGAAGTTTACGATTGTAAATTAAATTAGTACATGATAATATAAGGTGAATGGTAGCTTTGGAAAAACTATCGTCTTTATGGAAAATTGTCAAAAACCTATATAGGGTAGTGGTGCGCAAGGCAAGTCATATGAAAAAATTTAAAGATAAAATTCATATGATTGTGGAGTGTTGTCTTGCCGGCATAGAGTAATTATGTGATACGATAAAGAATAATGAAGTTTTACGATTGTATTATTAAATTAGTACATGATAATATAAGGTGAATGGTAGCCTTTGGAAAAACTATCGTCTTTATGGAAAATGTGTCAAAAACCTATATAGGGTAGTGGTGTCGCGCAAGGCAAGTCATATGAAAAATTTAAAAGATAAAAATTCATATGATTGTGGAGTGTTGTCTTGCCGGCATAGAGTAATTATGTGATACGATAAAGAATAATGAAGTTTTACGATTGTATTATTAAATTAGTACATGATAATATAAGGTGAATGGTAGCCTTTGGAAAAACTATCGTCTTTATGGAAAATGTGTCAAAAACCTATATAGGGTAGTGGTGTCGCGCAAGGCAAGTCATATGAAAAAATTTAAAAGATAAAAATTCATATGATTGTGGAGTGTTGTCTTGCCGGCATAGAGTAATTATGTGATACGATAAAGAATAATGAAGTTTTACGATTGTATTATTAAATTAGTACATGATAATATAAGGTGAATGGTAGCCTTTGGAAAAACTATCGTCTTTATGGAAAATGTGTCAAAAAACCTATATAGGGTAGTGGTGTCGCGCAAGGCAAGTCATATGAAAAAATTTAAAAGATAAAAATTCATATGATTGTGGAGTGTTGTCTTGCCGGCATAGAGTAATTATGTGATACGATAAAGAATAATGAAGTTTTACGATTGTATTATTAAATTAGTACATGATAATATAAGGTGAATGGTAGCCTTTGGAAAAACTATCGTCTTTATGGAAAATGTGTCAAAAAACCTATATAGGGTAGTGGTGTCGCGCAAGGCAAGTCATATGAAAAATTTAAAAGATAAAAATTCATATGATTGTGGAGTGTTGTCTTGCCGGCATAGAGT
>CAUIUS010000212.1:7500-25000 GCA_961210405.1 Drosophila mercatorum | reverse complement strand
ATAATAATAGTGTGCATTTTTCCATATAAGGACATTGTAATCTATTAGCATATTAATTTATCATACAATTATGTCATTTTGTTTTTTTCAATTAGAGTGCTTGCATTTTAACATGAAATAATAGTTATAACTTTGATAAAGTGCTGATAGATTTATAAGATTACAGTGCGTTAATTTTTCGGAATTATATAATGGCATGATTATCATTGATTATTGTGTTTATTATATGCACTTGTATGATTAACAATGCGAAAGATTCAGGATACCTTCGGGACCCGTCTTGAAACACGGACCAAGGAGTCTAACATATGTGCAAGTTATTGGGATATAAACCTAATAGCGTAATTAACTTGACTATTAATGGGATTAGTTTTTTAACTATTTATAGTTGATTAACACAATCCCGGGGCGTTCTATATAGTTATGTATAATGATATTTATATTATTTATTCCTCTAACTAGAACGTACCTTGAGCATATATGCTGTGACCCGAAAGATGGTGAACTATACTTGATCAGGTTGAAGTCAGGGAAACCCTGATGGAAGACCGAAACAGTTCTGACGTGCAAATCGATTGTCAGAATTGAGTATAGGGGAAAGATCAATCGAACCATCTATAGCTGGTTCCTTCCGAAGTTTCCTAGGATAGCTGGTGCATTTAAATATTATATAAAATAATCTTATCTGTAAACCGAATGATTAGAGGCCTTAGGTCGAAACGATCTTAACCTATTCTCAAACTTTAATGGTAAGAACCTTAACTTTCTGATTGAAGTTTAAGGTTATGATATAACTGTGCCCAGTGGCCACTTTTGGTAAGAAACTGGCGCTGTGGGATGAACCAAAGTCAGTTACTGGTGCCCAAATTAACACTCATACGAAACCATGAAAGGCGTTGGTTGCTTAAAACAGCAGGACGGTGATCATGGAAGCGAAATCGCTAAGGAGTGTGTAACAACTCACCTGCCGAACAACTAGCCCAAAATGGATGGCGCTAAGTTGTATACCATACATTACTAAGAGATGATTTATATTACTTGTAATATAAATTTTGAAACTTTGAGTGAGTAGGAAGGCTACAATGGTGTCATTAGAAGTGTTTGGCGTAAGCCATGCATGGAAGCGCTATTGGTACAGATCTTGGTGGTAGTAGCAAACTAATCGAATGAGACCTTGGAGGACTGAAGTGAGAAGGGTTTCGTGTGAACAGTGGCTTGATCACGAGTTAGTCGGTCCTAAGTTCAAGGCGAAAGCCGAAAATTTCTTACAAGTAAAGAAAAGTCAAAAGTATATATGCCTAAATACGGATTTTTATATATTGATAATGTGAACGAAAACGGAATACGGATTCCAAACTTCGTAACCTGTTGAGGCATCCGTTTGATTATTAATATGGGCCCAGTGCTATCCTGCAACAGGGCACGCCATAAAGACCGAATCGAGAGATATCGCGAAGAGTTTTCTTTCTGTTATAGCCGTACTACCTGGAAGTGTGTTCGCATGAGACTATCTAGATGTCTAGCAAGAGCATACATATACCTGTTGTGTCGATATTTTTCCTCGGACCTTGAAAGTAGGTGGGATACGCAAACTTCTCAAAGGCCGTACCAATCATCCGCAGCCTGGTCTCCGTTATGAAAGTCTCTAGTCGATAGAATATAGTAGTAAGGAAGTCAGGCAAATAGATCCGTAATTCGATAAGGATTGGTCTGAAGATTGAGATAGTCGGGCTTGATTGGGAAACAATAACATGGTTTATGTGCTCGTTCTGGGTAAATAGAGTTTCTATCATTTATGGTAGTTTTTGTTCCCCGGATAGTTAGTTACGTAGCCAATTGTGGAACTTTCTTGCTAAAATTTTTAAGAATACTAGTCGGGCAACCGATTAGTTCTTTTAAATTATAACGATTATCAATTAACAATCAATTCAGAACTGGCACGGACTTGGGAATCCGACTGTCTAATTAAAACAAAGCATTTGATGGCTAGCGGGTGCTGACACAATGTGATTTCGCCAGCAGTCACGCGAAGATTCATGGCGGGAGTGACTAACATTGGGATCAATGGGTTTTTTGGTTTACTTGTAAATCATTAATCAAGCGACTCGTAGACACACTGTGTCCCACAAAGTTGTCATGTGGCCTCCGTGGTGTCTCCCGGAAGTTATTTGGCTAGGGTTTCCGGTCAAATAAACTAATTCGAGCGGCGAACTGGTCCCGTGGGTTACCTGCCCTAGGGATCGAAAAACTGATGGTACAAATGTCAATAATGAGCCTCGGATAGCTGAAAATAACTCGTGAATATTACTCCTACGGTTACTGCTAGGAGACCATCAGGTACGGAACGTAATGCTAATTTGCAGACTATGTTTCCGTGCAGAGATGTGAACGATCTTTCAGAACGAAGATCGGCTTGTAATCATCGAGACATCGACACAAGACGAACTGGATACAGCGCGTCAGGAGTCGATGTCAAAGCACGGTGGAATGAAGAAGAACTGTCTATGATGGCAAGGAAGGAACTTGAGCTCACGCGAACGGTGAGAGGTTCATAAACAAAAAGCTAGCGGAGATCTTTTCAAACCGCAGCGTCGAGGCTATTAAAAAGTGTCGACAGAGAGATAATTACAAGGCAAAATCGAGCAGCTCGGGGCAAGCAGCTCTTATCTCAGAAGCAAATGAACCTCCTACCCACAGCGCCGCCCTAGTTTAGTGGGAGCTCGAGGTAACCCCTCATCATCAAATTCAGTTCCAATCGCTCCACCACCGATAATTCAGAGACGATATCCTCTGCAGGAGCTTCAGGCATGTCGCCTGTCGCATGCAGAAGATCTTGGAGAGTCGAGGCTTGCAATCATCATTGATAGAGCGCATATCTCGGGCAAAGAAGCAACTCTCCAGTGTTTGTCTAACTATCTCTTGGAAATATTTCGAATCGGAACGACCGCCCGGTTCCGGCGAGGCGTCCCCGCCCGGCGCCTCGCAACAGAAGAGAGAGTAGAAGGCAGCAGTACGCCAGAGTTCAGCGTAACTGGGACAAACACAAAGGTCGATGCATAAAATCCTTGCTCGATGGAACCGACGAGTCGGCATTGCCAAGCCAAAGTATTATGGAGCCCTATTGGAGGCAAGTCATGACACAGCCGAGCCCAGCCTCTTGCAGCAACACCGTTCCCCGTATAGGAATATGCAAGAGGGTATGGTCACCGATTACGTCTAGGGACCTGCAAGTGATAAAGTGCCATTGACTTCAGTCGCCAGGGCCCGATGGAATTACTTCACAAATGCCGAATATTCCTATCGGAATAATGCTTCGCATTGTTAACCTAATCTTTGGTGCGGAGATTTGCCCGACCCTTTTCCGAATGGCTCGGAACCATTTCATTCCGAAAACGGTAGAGCAAACAGACCGCAAGACTTTCGTCCGATATCGGTTCTTCGATCGTGGTGGAAACAGCTAAGCCATCCGGCATCCGACTAACGGCCGCCGTTGTTGGGATCCGAGACACGAGCTTTACCCACGGACGGATGCGCTGATAACGCGACGAAGTCGACTAGTCGAGGATCCCATAAGCGTTATGCGTCATCTACATTGCCAGCTAGAGTTGGAAGGCATTTGACTCTGTAGCTCATGACGCGGCATTCAACACCGTAACCGTATGGTGCCAAGAGCTTCGTCCGACTACGTACGTAGATGGTACAGTGGAGGTGACTGACTTCAACGGTAGATGGAGGTCGAGAATTCGTCCTGCTAGAGGTGTTAAGCATGGTGACCTCTGTCGCCGACTGTATCAACTTGATCATCGATCGGTTGCTCAGGTCTCTTCGCCAAAGACATCGGTGTCCATTCGGAAATGCTAAAGTTAATGCTTGTGCTTTTGCGATGATTTGATGCTGTTTGCTTCACTCCAAGGCCTAGGAACCTTGAGATAGCCAAGTGAAGATTTCTATCTTATGTTGGGTAACCAGTCTAACGCTGATAAATGGCTTCACGATGAGTAGTTGAATGGGGAACCAATAGCATAAGGTTAGCTCGGTCGAACAACGTACTCTTTGTAATAGTTCGCGCACGTGTCCCAAGCCTGAAGCTTGCAGGAGAATGTTGTGAAATATCGTTACGGCATCATTTCACTGGCGATCGGGAGGCTCGTCTCATATCCTTCGGATGGACACTGGTCGCACACGAGTGTGAGAGATTAATGCAGTCCCCCTTAAACCACAACAGAAGTTATTCGCCCTCAGAACTGTCCTGGTGCTCAACTCGTATACAAGCTCACGCTTGGGAGTGTTGCTCAGGCGTTCTGAGAAGTGTGCAAGCTGGTACGATCATGCCTAGAAGCTGCTGGGCTCTTCCGTTGGATGTGCCAGTTGTTCTACATGCCCCTCACAGTTTGGGTCTCGGATACCCTCGGTAAGATGGATAGCTCCGATTGCGCACTAAGATTGGACGAGGAATTAACTGGCCCCATCTCGAACAATCCGGGGTGGCCAGTGCCTTTCTTAGTGAGGAGCTCCGACGGGCCCGGGATCAGAGCGAAGGCTGGAGTTAAGAGCTGCTATCACAACCAAAGATTGATACGTACTGGGCGGATGTTGTACGTCTGTTGATGGGAATGGTCTCCGTGAGCAAGGGCCATGCCCCACATGCACGGATGGGCTAAGTCAGCCCAGCGTCTGATGAGCGGTAAAGCTTATCGGACAGGGATCAATTGAGATTATAGCCTCCCACGAGGTCTCGGACCACGCGGGGAAGGCACGAAATGAATAGACATGTCGTGCAGGATGTGATGCTCCGAGTCATTAAATCACGTCCTGCAAGATGTCATAGAACACATGGAAGTCGAGGTCACGGCTCAATGGAGTGGTTTCTATCTCAGAGGAGGCTTGAGACAAGGGCTACACGTCTATTCAAGCAGAGACCTTCACGGCAAAATCGAAGTTCGATAAACCTGATTGGAGATATCCATGAATGAAGCCACATAGTCTTGGAACGACGCAGGTAGTGACAGACGGACTTGATCTTGATAGAGCTCACCAGAGCAATTCGAAGATCTATAACAGAACAGGACTATTAGACAGTTGCGGTCTGTATATCGGGCACGTTTGGAGAACATCGAGGTTGTCACCAGCTACGCTTAACTGGAGGGTATTTGGAGGTTCGAATCCATAACATGGTTGAGGACTCTGGGACCTAACAGCTGGTGACAGGCAATGTTATCAGTTCCAGGGTAGTGTCGCGGCGGAGTCTACAGCTTTAAGACCTTCATGTTCCAGCAGGGTTTCATGGGCGGAATAACTTACGTAGCTCATTTTAAGTATCCTACAAAGCGCTCTAATCCTGGCACAATCTTAAAAGTATAAAAAGCACGGGTGTCTTAGCTTATCAGATATTCTCGGTATAGCAGTCAATAGTGCAACAAAAAAAAATAGCCAAATGCCTCGTCATCTAATTAGTGACGCGCATGAATGGATTAACGAGATTCCTACTGTCCCTATCTACTCAGTCGTTTCTGACGCTCAACGCGAGCGGTTGTGTTTTCGGCTGGCGATCGCAATTATCGTGAATTTTGTTGTTGTTGTGAAATCAATTGTTTCGGTTTCCACGAAAAGCAGTGCGCGTTTGCGTGCATATACGCAAGCACCGTTACCGTGCGGTGTATTAGTGCGCGTGTCAAGAAGCACCGTTACTGTGCGCTGATTGGCCAGCCAATCAGAACTGACTGAACTTTTGAACTAAATTAATTTTGTGTAGCATACTTGTGCGACTAAGTGTGCATACTTAGCGACGGACAATTTTCAAAGTGAATTTTGTTTAACATACTTTGCGCACGAATAAAAGTAGTGAATACTTAGTGAGAATTCAATGGAAAAATGGATAGCGACGCGAGTAGCAGCCCGCGAGCTCGGTGCACTCGCGCGTTCGGGTGACGGAAGAAGCGCAGCCGCGCTCGTGCAGCGGCACGAGCTGCGATGAAGGACGCGCTCTATGCCCCGCCGGACTCTCCGCCGCGTAAAATCGTCGCTGTTATGAAGTCTAGCGAGATAGCGACCCTCCCTGGCCGCCATCACCTGGAAAGGTAGCCGTCCCGCAGCTGCTGCTGCTGCCCCTACGGCTGTACCCGCTGCTGCATCTGCTGCTGTCCCGCTGCTGCCCCTGCTGCTGACTTTGCTGCCGATGAGAGGCCATCGACATCCGCCGCCACCGCCGCTACCGTCGCCGCTGTCCCCGATGCCGAGGTGAGCTCACAACTCTGTGGTGGAGCGCATGGCAGCACATCGAGAGGAAACTCAGGAAGCCATCTTGGTTGAAGATGTGCCCAACGCCGTTGCGCTCAGCGTGCTGGACCTTGGCGGCGAAGTACCAGGAGCTGGTCCTGATATGTACGGGCCCAATGAAGGAGCTGGAGACCGAGAGGAGGATCCGCCCCCAGCCCGCCGTCACCCTAGCCGCCACTACTGCTGCCCCGCTGCTCCAGTTGCCGCACCCCATCCGCAAGGTTGCGGAAACATGGTCGGCAATTGTGACGAGCAACAACCCGGAGGAGACTCCCCAGCAAGTCGCTGAGCGAGTCCGTAAGAGGTTGCGCCGCACTTGGTGTACGTGTACACGAGGTGCGTGAGCTGCAAGCGGGAGGTGCCATCATCCGCACCCCATCCTCTGGAGAGATGCGCGGGTGTGCGAACCCCAAGTTCAAGGAAGTTGGACTTGACGTGAAGCAGAACGCCGCCTCGAAGCCTAGGTGATGGTCCGCGACGTGGACAGCAGCATCACCGCGAAGCAGTTCATGGACGGGATGTGGACTAACCACTTCTTGGGACGCATGGCCATGTTGTCTTCGAGAAGTCGGTGAAATCACATCGAAGCCATGGACAGCTGAGAGCGGACCCACGGTCAACATCCAGCTGGAGGTAGACCAGAAGGCCCTGGATATCTGGAGGATCCAGACAGGATTTACGTTGAATGGTTCTCCTTCCGCTGGCACACCGTCACGCCGACGTACGCTTGCCTACAGGTGGTCAGTTTTGACCACCGTGTAGCACAGTGCAGGATGAAGGAGGAGATATGCCGGCAATGCGGACAAGCCGGACACCGCGCCTCGAAGTGCAGCAACCCTGTGTCCTGCAGGAACTGCAGCTTCAAGGGCCTGCCGTCAAAGCACCGTATGCTTTCGGCAGCGTGTCCGATATACGGAGCTGTGCTCGCCAGGGTGGCCTCTAGACACTAACAATGTTTAGAGTCATCCAGGCAACTGCGGCCGCAGTAGAGCTGCCGTAATTGACCTTGGAGTCCGGATGAGAGACTCGGGGGTCACGTTCGCGCTGCTCCAGGAGCCATATGTTGACCGTGGAGGAAGGATCACCGGATTACCGGCAGGCATGCGAGTATTCTCCGACAAACGGAACAAAGCCGTGTGATCGTAGACGACCAGGAGGTCGTCTGCATGCCTGTCTCCTCGCTCATCACCGAGCATGGCGTATGCGTGAGTGTGTCGGGAAATTTCGGCTCAATTTTCCTCACCTCCGTATACTGCCAATTTAACGCAGAATTGGAGCCGTACATGCTGTACATGGATGCGGTGCTGCTGCTGGCCAGCCGCACGCCCGTCATCTATGGCCTTGACGCGAACGCAGTATCCCCCTGTGGTTCAGTAAGCTCCCCGAGCGTCTCGGGGCTACTTGAACAGGCAGCGGGGTGAACTGCTAGCTGACTGGGTTCAGGGCAGTCGAGCCGGCGTGCTTAATGTCCACAGCAATGTGTACACGTTCGATAATCGCAGGGCGCGGAGCGATATCGACGTCACTATCGTCAGTGATTCAGCGACTACGTGGGCTGCGTATGAGTGGAGCGTAAGCGAGTGGGATCTGAGCGATCACAACATCATCACTGTTGTTGTGACCTCGATCCGGCAAGCACAGTTGAGAGCTATGCTCCTGTGCCCTCGTGGAAGCTCCACAGTGCTGACTGGCGGCGTTTCGGTGATGAGCTAAGGACTGCATCGATGGATTTTCCCTGGAGCAGTTTCGCGTGATGGCATCTGATGAACAGGTGACTGCACTTCGCTCCCTAATACATCAGGTGAGCGACGCTGTGTTTGGGCGACAGCAATTGCGGGCCAAACGTCGTGTGAGCTGGTGGACTGCCGCTCACTGACGCACGCCGCGAGCTCAGGAGAGCCCGGCGCCGGCTGCAGCATGCTCGTCGCACGCACAGCGAAAGTGTAGCTGTCCTGGCCTCGTATTTCAGGATCGCCCGAAAGGAATACGAGAGGATGATGCTGCGTGAAAAGGAGGAAAACTGGAAAAGGTATGTCGGCGAGCACCAAGACGACCCCTGGGGGTCTGTCTATAGGATATGCCGAGGCCGCAAGAAGTGCACCGATCTCGGATGCCTTCGGTGGAACAATGAGCTGGTCGTAACCTGGCACGCCTGCGCGAACGTCCTGCTCCACAGCTTTTTCCCTGCTGCGGAGAGGCCAGTGGACGTTCTTGTTCCACCGAAGTGCCCCCAGTACTCGACCCGATTGAGGTCGAGACATGCATCGCCAAGGTTCGGAGCAGACGCTCACCTGGTTTAGATGGCATCACTGGGGGCATGGTCAAAGCGGTTTGGCGCGCCATCCCGGAGCACATGACAACGATGTACCCCGTTGTCTGGCAGATGGGTATTTCACTGAGTGGAAGCGCCCACGTGTGGTTGCGCTCTCAAAGGCCCCGACAAGGACAGGAGCGATCCAGCGTCCTATCGGGGCATCTGCCTGCTGCCTGTCTTTGGCAAAGTCTGGAGGGAGTTATGGTGAACCGTATAAAGGAGGTGCTCACGGACGAAAGTCGATGGCAATTCGGCTTTCGTCCCGGACGCTGCGTCGAGGATGCCTGGAGTCATGTTGTGAGCAGTGTCGAAGCCAGCCCGGCTAGATACGTGCTCGGAGTCTTCATTGACTTCAGAGGAGCTTTCGACCACGTCGAATGGGACGCAGCATTACGCCGACTATCGGATCTTGGATGCAGGGAAGTTGGGATCTGGCGCAGCTTCTTTTCGGACCGAAAAGCCAGCATCGTCAGCAGCTTCGGCGAAGTCAACGTAGATGTAACCCGTGGCTGCCCGCAGGGGTCCATTAGTGGTCCATTTATTTGGAATATATTAATGGATGTCCTCCTGCATCGCCTGGAAACGCACTGCACGATCAGTGCATATGCTGACGATCTTATGCTGCTCATCGATGGAGAATCCAGATCCCAACTGGAGCTCAAAGGCGCCCAACTTATGGAGATAGTTGGAGGATGGGGCATTGAGGTAGGCGTCTCAGTCTCGGCAACGAAGACTGTGACGATGCTCCTTAAGGGCAAACTGTCAGCTGGCAGACGCCCGCCGTAAGCTTTGCAGGAGCAAACTTACGGTATGTGACGCAATATCGTTACCTTGGCATCACAGTTGGCGAGCGGTTGAGTTTTCTCCCGCATATCACGTATATACGTGATCGGCTAACTGGAGTCGTCGGAGCCCTGACCCGTGTGCTACGCGTCGACTGGGGACTCAGTCCGCAAGCACGGCGAAGGATATATGCCGGACTCATGGTGCCTTGTGCACTATTTGGTGCCCGGTATGGTACAAGATGGCGATGAGACTAGTCGGGGCCAGGAGGGCGCTCAAGTCCTGCCATCGGCGCATCCTTTAGGATGTTTGCCCACGTGCCGAACGGTATCTACTGATGCCCTTGAAGTGCTAGCTGGAGCTCCACCGCTGGACCTAGTTGCAATGCGCACCGCTATGCAGTTTAAGCTGAAGCGGAACTACCCCATGGTAGAAGGGATTGGCTCTACGATCAAGACGTTTCCACCCTTGATCGCAGGACGAGGAGAGCCTGCTGGACGAGCGCATGTTGCGCGAATGGCAGCTCCGGTGGGATGACAGCGAACACGGCCGTGTTACGCATAAGTTCATCCCGGATGTTAGCTTCGTCTTCAGCCGCCCCGACTTCAAGTTCACGATGCATGGCAGTTATTTCATAACTGGCCATGGCTCGTTGAACGCTTTTCTGCATGAGCGTGGTCTTAGCGAGACTGCTGGATGTCTATGTGGCAACCCCATAGAGGACTGGCGGCACGTTCTATGTGCCTGCCCACTCTATGCGGACGTGCGGGACCTGGAAGGGCTTAGAATCCAGCAGGACGAATCCGGTGAACTTATATTCACCAGGCGGTGACGAGCATGCAACTGCTTGATGACTATGCCACATAGTCTTCAGCAGGCGACGCATGCTGATGACCAGGAGGACGCAGGGAGACCTGGTCGACCAGTACCGGACTGACGTTAGTCAAAACTGGGAGTGGCAACTGCCACGAAAGGTTACACCAATACCTCAAATTGGAAGACTCTCTTCACAAGAAAGTCGAAGGTCCGACCAAAGTCCTTTAAATCTGGGAGGCTCATCCTTGTGATGAACCGAAAGGCCACCAAAGCCTCAATTTGGTAGACTCCTTCTTTATGGAGAGAGTCGAAGGTCGAACCAAAGTCCTTAGTTTGGGAGACTCATCCTGCGATGAGTCGAAAGGCCCACCAAAGCCTAATTTGGAAGACTCTTCTTTATGGAGAGAGTCGAAGGTCGAACCAAAGTCCTTAAGTTTGGGAGACTCATCCTTGTGATGAGTCGAAAGGCCACCAAAGCCTTAATTTGGAAGACTTTCTTCTTTATGGAGGAGTCGAAGGTCGGACCAAAGTACCTTAGTTTGGAGACTCATCCTTGTGATGAGTCGAAAGGCTACCAAAGCCTTAATTTGGAAGACTTTCTTCTTTATGGAGAGTCGAAAGGTGCACCAAAGCCTTAATTTGGGAGGTTACCCTTGGAGGTAGTCGGAGGTGCTACCCAGCTCCTGGTTGTCGGAAACCAATTGGGAAGCAGCTTATACTGCGACCAGCCGATCAAAGCTGTTAATTTGAACCACGGATGGGCCGGGGCCAAGGCCAGCCCAATGAGGTTGGCCCCTTTTGTGGGAGTTTCGTGGTGGCTGTGGTGTAAAACTGTCATGGTTCAACGTGCGTTGAATCACGGCCGGATGCTGTACCGTAGCCAGCAGAGGTTAAGATAGGCCTCGCCCCTGACCAAGAGGGAACTATATGCCCGACAGCATATGTTCGAACTGGTACTTGAAAGATTTCTTTCAGGGGCGTTGGTGGACGCATTGAATTCACCCGCTGTACTATGTGTCACATATGTGGCACAACGAGTACCGTGGTTGTAAACCCCTTGGGGTACACGCCACGTTAAACAAAACTAGGATTTCTGTCCCTATCTACTATCTAGCGAAACCACAGCCAAGGGAACGGGCTTGGAATAATTAGCGGGGAAAGAAGACCCTTTTGAGCTTGACTCTAATCTGGCAGTGTAAGGAGACATAAGAGTGTAGAATAAGTGGGAGATATTAAGCTTCGGTTTGGTATCGTCAATGAAATACCACTACTCTTATTGTTTCTTACTTACTTGATTAAGTGGAACGTGTATCATTTCAGCCATTATACGGATATATTTATTATGTCTTATGGTATTGGGTTTTGATGCAAGTTTTGATCAAAGTATCACGAGTTTGTTATATAATCGCAAACAAATTCTTTAATGATAAAATGCATTTATGTGTTTTTGATTTAATAATTTGGTATAACTCCAATTACTCAGGTATGATCCAATTCAAGGACATTGCCAGGTAGGGAGTTTGACTGGGGCGGTACATTCTCAAATAATAACGGAGGTGTCCAAGGCCAGCTCAGTGCGGACAGAAACCACACATAGAGCAAAAGGGCAAATGCTGACTTGATCTCGGTGTTCAGTACACACAGGGACAGCAAAAGCTCGGCCTATCGATCCTTTTGGTTTAAAGAGTTTTTAACAAGAGGTGTCAGAAAAGTTACCATAGGGATAACTGGCTTGTGGCGGCCAAGCGTTCATAGCGACGTCGCTTTTGATCCTTCGATGTCGGCTCTTCCTATCATTGTGAAGCAAAATTCACCAAGCGTTGGATTGTTCACCCATGCAAGGGAACGTGAGCTGGGTTTAGACCGTCGTGAGACAGGTTAGTTTTACCCTACTAATGACAAAACGTTGTTGCGACAGCATTCCTGCGTAGTACGAGAGGAACCGCAGGTACGGACCAATGGCACAATACTTGTTCGAGCGAACAGTGGTATGACGCTACGTCCGTTGGATTATGCCTGAACGCCTCTAAGGTCGTATCCGTGCTGGACTGCAATGATAAATAAGGGGCAATTTGCATTGTATGGCTTCTAAACCATTAAAAGTTTATAATTTATTTTATGAACGACAATGGATGTGATGCCAATGTTATTTATAACATAGTAAATTGGGAGGATCTTCGATCACCTGATGCCGCGCTAGTTATATTTTAAAACATTATTTAATACAATGACAAAGCCTGGAATCAATTGTAAACGACTTTTGTAACAGGCAAGGTGTTGTAAGTGGTTGAGCAGCTGCCATACTGCGATCCACTGAAGCTATCCTTTGCTTGATATGATTCGAAACCAATTCAAATAAATCAATAATGTGAATTACTTGGATATGATGGTATATATCTATATATATATATGTGTATACATTGAAATTTAGTGTCAATTTAATTGATTGCTAATATTGATGTGTGTGTATGTGTTATATATGTGTATGCTACGTTCAATAATATTCACATGTGTTTTTGATAAAGAAATTAAAGTATGCAAACAATAAACAGACTAAGCGAACTCAATGTATATGTCAATATACAAAAATAATATTTACATATATATATATATATATAATAAATATAAAAAACATATGTCAGAAAACAAGAATATATGATAATATATATCTAAATAAAATACAATAGATTAAACGAATTCTATATATATATATATGTCAGAATATACAAGAATATATACATAAAAAATGGAAGTTGATGGTGACAACTCAAATAAATATATAAAATTTTTACAAATTTTAGAATTTGAAATGATATAAAGAATACCTATATATATAAAGTGAGTAATGTAAAATGTTCATGCAGACAAAAAATGTATACATTTGGATATATCTTTAGATTTGACTTCGTGTTAATTGTGTGTTGTGGTGTAACATGAAATTGATTTGGAGAATTCAAAATATACAGTACTTGAAATCGATGGAAAGAACTCTGACAAATACAGATATGGTGCCACACCTATCTTATGAGAACATGAAATTGACTTATAGCACTTCAAAATATACAAGTACTTCAAAAACAATTATATATGGAGAGAACATGAAATTGAGGATAATTGATAAAATATAGGAACAAAATTTAAAACTTGGTGCCAAATCTACATCTGATGAGAAAATTATATGATGAGAATATTATATTATAGACTTAGAAAAATTCAAAATATACAGTACTTAGAATTCAATTATATATGGAGAGAATATGAATTATTGAATAGAAAAGAATAAGAAGTTTTAATTGTATTATTAAGAATTAGTTACATGATAATATAAGAGATGAATGGATGCCTTGGAAAACTTATCAAATCTTTATGGAAAAAATTGTGTCAAATAAATCGCCTATATAGGGAATAGTGAGTAAGAATTCGGACATATTGGAAAGTTCATAAATGAAAAAATACTTTAAAACAATAAAAATTATATATGGAGAGACATGAAATTGTATTGACGGCATAGAATGTAAATTATTGAAACATAAAGAATAATGAAGTTTTAAATTTATTATGGTGAAATTAGTATCTAATGAGAATATAAATTGTAATTTGTAAAAACATCGATCTTTAAATGGAAAAATGTGGTATTAAAAATTACCTAAGGTTATAGGTAGTGGTGTCGCGAAGGCAAGTCATATGAAAAATTTAAAAGTAAAAATTCATATGATTGTGGAGTGTTGTCTTGCCGGCATAGAGTAATTATGTGATACGATAAAGAATAATGAAGTTTTACGATTGTATTATTAAATTAGTACATGATAATATAAGGTGAATGGTAGCCTTTGGAAAACTATCGTCTTTATGGAAAATGTGTCAAAAACCTATAGGTAGTGGTAGCGCGAAGGCAAGTCATATGAAAAAATTTAAAAGATAAAAATTCATATGATTGTGGAGTGTTGCTTGCCGGCATAGAGTAATTATGTGATACGATAAAGAATAATGAAGTTTTACGATTGTATTATTAAATTAGTACATGATAATATAAGGTGAATGGTAGCCTTTGGAAAAACTATCGTCTTTATGGAAAATGTGTCAAAAACCTATATAGGTAGTGGTGTCGCGAAGGCAAGTCATATGAAAAAATTTAAAAGATAAAAATTCATATGATTGTGGAGTGTTGTCTTGCCGGCATAAGAGTAATTATGTGATACGATAAAGAATAATGAAGTTTACGATTGTATTATTAAATTAGTACATGATAATATAAGGTGAATGGTAGCCTTTGGAAAAACTATCGTCTTTATGGAAAATGTGTCAAAAACCTATATAGGGTAGTGGTGTCGCGCAAGGCAAGTCATATGAAAAAATTTAAAAGATAAAAATTCATATGATTGTGGAGTGTTGTCTTGCCGGCATAGAGTAATTATGTGATACGATAAAGAATAATGAAGTTTTACGATTGTATTATTAAATTAGTACATGATAATATAAGGTGAATGGTAGCCTTTGGAAAAACTATCGTCTTTATGGAAAATGTGTCAAAAACCTATATAGGGTAGTGGTGTGCGCAAGGCAAGTCATATGAAAAAATTTAAAAGATAAAAATTCATATGATTGTGGAGTGTTGTCTTGCCGGCATAGAGTAATTATGTGATACGATAAAGAATAATGAAGTTTTACGATTGTATTATTAAATTAGTACATGATAATATAAGGTGAATGGTAGCCTTTGGAAAAACTATCGTCTTTATGGAAAATGTGTCAAAAACCTATATAGGGTAGTGGTGTCGCGCAAGGCAAGTCATATGAAAAAATTTAAAAGATAAAAATTCATATGATTGTGGAGTGTTGTCTTGCCGGCATAGAGTAATTATGTGATACGATAAAGAATAATGAAGTTTTACGATTGTATTATTAAATTAGTACATGATAATATAAGGTGAATGGTAGCCTTTGGAAAAACTATCGTCTTTATGGAAAATGTGTCAAAAAACCTATATAGGGTAGTGGTGTCGCGCAAGGCAAGTCATATGAAAAAATTTAAAAGATAAAAATTCATATGATTGTGGAGTGTTGTCTTGCCGGCATAGAGTAATTATGTGATACGATAAAGAATAATGAAGTTTTACGATTGTATTATTAAATTAGTACATGATAATATAAGGTGAATGGTAGCCTTTGGAAAAACTATCGTCTTTATGGAAAATGTGTCAAAAACCTATATAGGGTAGTGGTGTCGCGCAAGGCAAGTCATATGAAAAAATTTAAAAGATAAAAATTCATATGATTGTGGAGTGTTGTCTTGCCGGCATAGAGTAATTATGTGATACGATAAAGAATAATGAAGTTTTACGATTGTATTATTAAATTAGTACATGATAATATAAGGTGAATGGTAGCCTTTGGAAAAACTATCGTCTTTATGGAAAATGTGTCAAAAAACCATATAGGGTAGTGGTGTCGCGCAAGGCAAGTCATATGAAAAAATTTAAAAGATAAAAATTCATATGATTGTGGAGTGTTGTCTTGCCGGCATAGAGTAATTATGTGATACGATAAAGAATAATGAAGTTTTACGATTGTATTATTAAATTAGTACATGATAATATAAGGTGAATGGTAGCCTTTGGAAAAACTATCGTCTTTATGGAAATTGTGTCAAAAACCTAAGATGATGAGCAGGGCTTGAAATTATCAAAATTATGATTGTGGATGTTTACTTGCCGCATAGATAATTATGATACTCAAATATCGAAGTTTTTATATAAAATTAGTACATGATATATGGTGAATGTGTAGCTTTGGAAAACTATGTTTTTGGATACTCAAAAACATATAGTAGGGAATATTGCCAAGGTAATTGATATAAATTTAAAATAAAATTCAATGTTTGTCATTGTCGCTAATATTAGTTAGATAAAGATAATGAAGTTTTACGATTGTATTATTAAATTAGTACATGATAATATAAGGTGAATGGTAGCCTTTGGAAAAACTATCGTCTTTATGGAAAATGTGTCAAAAAACCTATATAGGGTAGTGGTGTGCGCAAGGCAAGTCATATGAAAAAATTTAAAAGATAAAAATTCATATGATTGTGGAGTGTTGTCTTGCCGGCATAGAGTAATTATGTGATACGATAAAGAATAATGAATTTTTACGATTGTATTATTAAATTAGTACATGATAATATAAGGTGAATGGTAGCCTTTGGAAAACTATCGTCTTTATGGAAATTGTGTCAAAAACCTCTACATGATGAGCAGTGGTTGCTCATCACATTATGTGCTGTAAGCATATAATAATTATAATGTTATATACTCAAATATCGAGTTTTCAATAATATATGTCCCACATCGTTATTGTGTTGCTTTAAAGCACTTGGCTGCGATACCCAAAAAGATAATTAGCGGAATATTGCCAAGGTATATTGATATAACATTCAATATATAACTCAATGTGTTTCCAATTATCGTTAATTCTCAGTTAGATCCCGGGGCGAAAGTCTTAAGTGCATAATTGTTTGGTGTTATGTATGTAAAAGAGTAGTAGCGTCGGGAGAAAATATTGTCAACTTTTGTTATATACGTTTTTTTTCTTAGTAAAAAAAATATGTATAATTATATTATGTCATCAACCCAACATATCCACGTATAATATACTTTAGTTGTATTGTATATGGTATGTTTTATTAAATGTATGAAAAATTGGTTGACGTATATGTAGTACAAATTGCTGCATATATATCAATTTATACAAGTAAATAAATAATATAATTGTCATCATAATAAAATTGTTTGCTCCATAATATGGAATTAAACAATGTGTGATATATATATTAAGTAAGTGATCATAAAAAATATATTTGAACGAATTATATATAATTTATATAGATATTAACAGTTATGTTTAAAAATAAATGTAATTTTAATAGAAACGAACATGATTGCCATATAATGATGGCCATATTCGTTTAATGCATGTCTATTTATATATATATTTTATTCAAAAATATATTAATCTGTCATGTTAATTAAATTTGTAATGTAATAAACTTGTTTGTATATTTATTATACATACGAGAAAAAAACAAATAACATTATTCTGGTTGATCCTGCCAGTAGTTATATGCTTGTCTCAAAGATTAAGCCATGCATGTCTAAGTACACACGAATTAAAAGTGAAACCGCAAAAGGCTCATTATATCAGTTATGGTTCCTTAGATCGTTAACAGTTACTTGGATAACTGTGGTAATTCTAGAGCTAATACATGCAATTAAAACACGGACCTTTTGGAACGTGTGCTTTTATTAGGCTAAAACC
>CAUIUS010000212.1:0-5000 GCA_961210405.1 Drosophila mercatorum | reverse complement strand
GTTGTAAGACTATGCTAATTAAGTTGTTTAAAATTTTTCGAATTTTAAGCATATGGTATATTATTGGATATTTTTTATATTCATAATATTAAAATATATATGGAAGGTACTACATCTCATTGTATATTTTGTATGAGAAAATTGAAGAAATATATTTTTCTTTTATTCACATCGAATAATACTGAGGAAAGTCTAGCATAAAAAGAAAAATATTTTTTTTTCATCTAGAATTGCCTCTTATTGATGGTGCAGAGAAAAAGAATTGTTGTATATATTATAGTTCTTCAAGCATGTAAATTAGTAGAATCCATTATATTGAGCAATTACTAAAATATGTTCAATTAACATTGTTTTATACAACCTCAACTCATATGGGACTACCCCTGAATTTAAGCATATTAATTAGGGAGGAAAAGAAACTAACAAGGATTTTCTTAGTAGCGGCGAGCGAAAAGAAATCAGTTCAGCACTAAGTCACTTTGCCTATATGGCAAATGTGAGATGCAGTGTATGGAACATCAATATTCTAGTATGAGAAATTAACGATTTAAGTCCTTCTTAAATGAGGCCATTTACCCATAGAGGGTGCCAGGCCCGTATAACGTTAATGATTATTAGATGGTGTTTCCAAAGAGTCGTGTTGCTTGATAGTGCAGCACTAAGTGGGTGGTAAACTCCATCTAAAACTAAATATAACCATGAGACCGATAGTAAACAAGTACCGTGAGGGAAAGTTGAAAAGAACTCTGAATAGAGAGTTAAATAGTACGTGAAACTGCTTAGAGGTTAAGCCCGATGAACCTGAATATCCGTTATGGAAAATTCATCATTAGAATTGTAGTATTTAAACAATATTATAATAATAGTGTGCATTTTTTCCATATAAGGACATTGTAATCTATTAGCATATTAATTTATCATACAATTATGTCATTTTGTTTTTTTCAATTAGAGTGCTTGCATTTTAACATGAAATAATAGTTATAACTTTGATAAAGTGCTGATAGATTTATAAGATTACAGTGCGTTAATTTTTCGGAATTATATAATGGCATGATTATCATTGATTATTGTGTTTATTATATGCACTTGTATGATTAACAATGCGAAAGATTCAGGATACCTTCGGGACCCGTCTTGAAACACGGACCAAGGAGTCTAACATATGTGCAAGTTATTGGGATATAAACCTAATAGCGTAATTAACTTGACTATTAATGGGATTAGTTTTTAACTATTTATAGTTGATTAACACAATCCCGGGGCGTTCTATATAGTTATGTATAATGATATTTATATTATTTATTCCTCTAACTAGAACGTACCTTGAGCATATATGCTGTGACCCGAAAGATGGTGAACTATACTTGATCAGGTTGAAGTCAGGGGAAACCCTGATGGAAGACCGAAACAGTTCTGACGTGCAAATCGATTGTCAGAATTGAGTATAGGGCGAAAGACCAATCGAACCATCTAGTAGCTGGTTCCTTCCGAAGTTTCCTCAGGATAGCTGGTGCATTTAAATATTATATAAAATAATCTTATCTGGTAAAGCGAATGATTAGAGGCCTTAGGGTCGAAACGATCTTAACCTATTCTCAAACTTTAATGGGTAAGAACCTTAACTTTCTTGATATGAAGTTTAAGGTTATGATATAATGTGCCCAGTGGGCCACTTTTGGTAAGCAGAACTGGCGCTGTGGGATGAACCAAACGTAATGTTACGGTGCCCAAATTAACAACTCATACAGAAACCATGAAAGGCGTTGGTTGCTTAAAACAGCAGGACGGTGATCATGGAAGTCGAAATCCGCTAAGGAGTGTGTAACAACTCACCTGCCGAAGCAACTAGCCCTTAAAATGGATGGCGCTTAAGTTGTATACCTATACATTACCGCTAAAGTAGATGATTTATATTACTTGTAATATAAATTTTGAAACTTTAGTGAGTAGGAAGGTACAATGGTGTGCATAGAAGTGTTTGGCGTAAGCCTGCATGGAGCCGCTATTGGTACAGATCTTGGTGGTAGTAGCAAATAATCGAATGAGACCTTGGAGGACTGAAGTGGAGAAGGGTTTCGTGTGAACAGTGGTTGATCACGAGTTAGTCGGTCCTAAGTTCAAGGCGAAAGCCGAAAATTTTCAAGTAAAGAAAAGTCAAAATATATATGCCTAAATACGGATTTTTATACACTTGAATAATTTTGAACGAAAGGGAATACGGTTCCAATTCCGTAACCTGTTGAGTATCCGTTTGTTATTAAATATGGGCCTCGTGCTCATCCTGGCAACAGGAACGACCATAAAGAAGCCGTCGAGAGATATCGGAAGAGTTTTTTTTCTGTTTTATAGCCGTACTACCATGGAAGTCTTTCGCAGAGAGATATGGTAGATGGGCTAGAAGAGCATGACATATACTGTTGTGTCGATATTTTCTCCTCGGACCTTGAAAATTTATGGTGGGGATACGCAAACTTCTCAACAGGCCGTACCAATATCCGCAGCTGGTCTCAAGGTGAAGAGTCTCTAGTCGATAGAATAATGTAGGTAAGGGAAGTCGGCAAATTAGATCCGTAACTTCGGGATAAGGATTGGCTCTGAAGATTGAGATAGTCGGGCTTGATTGGGAAACAATAACATGGTTTATGTGCTCGTTCTGGGTAAATAGAGTTTCTATCATTTATGGTAGTTTCTTGTTCCCCGGATAGTTTAGTTACGTAGCCAATTGTGGAACTTTCTTGCTAAAATTTTTAAGAATACTAGTCGGGCAACCGATTAGTTCTTTTAAATTATAACGATTATCAATTAACAATCAATTCAGAACTGGCACGGACTTGGGGAATCCGACTGTCTAATTAAAACAAAGCATTGTGATGGCCCTAGCGGGTGTTGACACAATGTGATTTCTGCCCAGTGCTCTGAATGTCAAAGTGAAGAAATTCAAGTAAGCGCGGGTCAACGGCGGGAGTAACTATGACTCTCTTAAGGTAGCCAAATGCCTCGTCATCTAATTAGTGACGCGCATGAATGGATTAACGAGATTCCTACTGTCCCTATCTACTCAGTTGATGTCTGACGCTCAAAGCGAGCGGTTGTGTTGTCGGCTATTCGTTAACGAATTTATCGCGAGTCAACATTGTTGTTGTAAAAACAATTGTTTTCGTGCGCGCTAATTTTGCTTATTTCGGCGCTTCCGCGATAAGCGATCTCTGTAGCGCGCGTGTATTAGTGCGTCGGTGAGAAAACACCGCTACTTGAGCGCTGATTGGCCAGCCAATCAAAACGGACTACATATTTTTGTACAGCATACTTTTGTGCGTTGCCGGAAATAAAAGTAGTACATACTTTTAGGACGGTGGAAAAATGGAGAGGACGCGAGCAGCAGCGCTGCGTCGGTGAATTCCGCGCGTTCGGGCGGGCGCAAGAAGCGCAGCCGCGCTCGTGCATCGGCACGAGCCGCGATGACGGACGCGCTCGTGATGCCGCCACCGGACTCTCCGCCGCGTAAGTTTGTCGCTGCACGAAGCTAGCGAAGACAGCGACGCCTCCTGGCCGCCATCATCGCTGGCAAGGTAGCCATTCCGCGCTACAGCCGCCCTCCTGTGCTGCGCTGCTGCTGCCCCTACGGCTGTACCCGCCGTAGCCGTTGCTGTACCCGCTGCTGACCCGCTGCTGCCCTGCTGCTGCACCCGCTGCTGCCCCGCTGCCCCTGCTGCTGCACCCGCTGCCGAGAGAGGCCATCGACGTCCGCCGCCGCCGCCGCCGCCGCCGCCGCCGCTACTGTCGCCGCCGCCACCGTTGCCGCTGTCCCCATCGGCGCCATGGCATCAGCTGGAGCTGAAGCCAAGGTGAGCTCCAACTCTGTGCTGCAGCGATGCAGCACATCGAGAGGAAGCTCAGGAAGGCCATCTTGGTTGAAGATGTGCCCAACGCCGTTGCGCTCAGCGTGCTGGATCTGGCGGCGAAGTACCAGGAGCTGGTACTGATATGTACGGTGCCATGAAGGAGCTGGAGACCGAGAGGAGGATCCGCCCCCAGCCCGCCGTCACCCTAGCCGCCACTACTGCTGCCCCGCTGCTCCAGTTGCGCACCCCGCATCCGCAAGGTTGCGGAAACATGGTCGGCAATTGTGACGAGCAACAACCCGGAGGAGACTCCCAGCAAGTCGCTGAGCGAGTCCGTAAGGAGGTTGCGCCCGCACTTGGTGTACGTGTACACGAGGTGCGTGAGCTAAGCGGGAGGTGCCATCATCCGCACCCCATCCTCTGGAGAGATACGCAGGGTAGTGACGAACCCCAAGTTCAAGGAAGTTGGACTTGACGTGAAGCAGAACGCCGCCTCGAAGCCTAGGGGGATGGTCCGCGACGTGGACAGCAGCATCACCGCGAAGCAGTTCATGGACGGGATGTGGACTAACCACTTCTGGGACGCATGGCCAGGGTTGTCTTCGAGAAGTCGGTGAAAATCACATCGAAGCCATGGACAGCCGAGAGCGGACCCACGGTCAACATCCAGCTGGAGGTAGACCAGAAGGCCTGGATATCTGGAGGATCACGACAGGATTTACGTGGAATGGTTCTCCTTCCGCTGGCACACCGTCACGCCGACGTACGCTTGCCAAGGTGTGTCAGTTTTGACCACCGTGTGGCACAGTGCAGGATGAAGGAGGAGACCTGCCGGCAATGCGGACAAGCCGGACACCGCGCCTCGAAGTGCAGCAACCCTGTGTCCTGCAGGAACTGCAGCTTCAAGGGCCTGCCGTCAAAGCACCGTATGCTTTCGGCAGCGTGTCCGGTGTACGGAGCTGTGCTCGCCAGGGTGGCTTCTAGACACTAACAATGTTTAGAATCATCCAGGCAACTGCGGCCGCAGTAGGCTGCCGTATTGACCTTGGAGTCCGGATGAGAGACTCGGGGGTCAGTTCGCGTTGCTCCAGGAGCCATATGTTGACCGTGGAGGAAGGATCACCGGATTACCGGCAGGCATGCGAGTTTCTCCGA
>CAUIUS010000211.1:0-27037 GCA_961210405.1 Drosophila mercatorum | reverse complement strand
ATCTAGCTGAGCGAGCATGTTGGTGTTGGTGTTAGTGTTAGTGACTGTGGGTGTGAAACTTTCGAGTTTCGTTCTCTCGCCTTGCACTGCTTTGTTGGCGTGCGAATGTGTGTGGACTTCTCGCTCGCACTGCTTGTAATGGTGTTGTTTTTAGGCTTTCGTTTGGACTTTCTTTTGGCGACGGCAGCACTGACGCCACTTTTGGCGCCGTTTTTCTGGGCCTTCTTGGGCCCCCAATTAGCCTATCCAAGGAGAATATCTCCTCCAACAATGCTATGCTGGCTTCATCGGCCGTTTCGTTAAAGAACGATGAGTTGGGCGCATCTGAATATGTCAGGGACAGTACAGACACGATACACTCACCGTTTTCTAGTGTCTCAATTTCTGCCGCTGCTGCGGCTGATTGTCGGCAGCTCCTCTGTCCAGCTGGCTCGCTCATCCCGTAGAATCTCCATGGAGTCGTCTGGTTCGTAATTGGCTGTCATCTCTTTAATTCGTTGAATTCGTTGCCTTCTTTTATGCGGCGAACTTTATTTGCAGTCACTTTAGTTAAAAACAAGTAAGAAAACTCTAGTCGAGACCGCTCGACTAGGGTGTACCCTGAACCCTGCGAAGAACCGCCATTCCAAGCATTCTTTGTTTCTTTTATATACACTGCATATGTACTTTCATTACAAGCAAAACATACACACACACATACACAGGCGCACGCATACACAAGCGCAAGTCGTTGCGTCAGCTGTTCTTTGGCTGCTTTTCATGGCAATGCTATGGGAAAATTAATGCTTAATAACTTTTTTTCTAGACCAACGATTTTGATTAAATTTGTTGGGCGTGATCATGTCATCCATATGTATGTATGTGCCAAAGCACAAGTCTCTAGTATTTGATATAAGGGAGTTACAAATATTGAGGCGAAGGGGGGGTGAATTAGATAGAATTTTATAGCTGAATTTAGATTTTCGTTTTAATCGACAACAATAAAACGATCACAGTTATCGAATTTCTGAAACAAACTCGATATCGCGCCCTAGCTATTGTAAGTTCTGAGATCGACGCGTTCATACATACGGACAGACAGACCGACAGACAGACAGACAGACGGACAGGGCTAAATCGACTCGGCTTCTCTCCCTGATCAAGAATATATATACTTTATGGGGTCTGCCACGCCTCCTTCTGCCTGTTACATATTCACATTTCAACAAAAACATTATACCCTGATTTCCCATTTTCAATGGGTTCAAGGTATAAAAATCTTGAAAATTAAAATAAAGTGATTTAAAACTTAAAGCTATTAAATATCTTGTTATTTGCGTTTTTTTTAATTTTCAATTGTTTACCAATAGCGCCATCTATGGTTCGATAGCATAGCGCCATCCATGTTTCGATTCTATTGAACAGCTGATAATTAACAAATCATAGCGCCATCTATTGGAAATGTGTATACTAAAACTTGCGGGTTTGAGAATTTGCTAGATGCACGCAACTCAATGTGTATGTGTGTATGTGTGCACATGTATAGGAAAACAATTTGCTTTGCGTTGCTGGTCACGTGTTTGGCCGATTGGCCAAATGTTTTGTTTAATAACTTCTGCGCGAATTAATGGATTTGAATGAAATTTTCATCTTATGTTCATCATATTTTATTACAATTTTTAAAAATGTAAACCCATTAATTTACTGGCTTTGAGTGCAACTAACCTCAATTTAAATTTTGGGGAAATTTGGAGCCGGTATCCAAAATTTAACAAAAATCAAAAATAGATAAAGAAATATATAACTTACAAAAAAATTGGGGACTATAGCTATAAAGACGTGGGAGATATAATTTTATAAGGAACATTCGATAATGTTTTTAATCGATAACATTAAAACTAAAATAGTTATCAACTTTTTTAACAAACTAGATCTTTTCGTGCTATTCACGTACCTGCAAAAAAAATTTCAAGTCTCTTATAATTATAATTTCTTCTTATAGGTTCTGAGAACGACGCGTTCATACATACGGACAGACAGACGGACAGACGGACGGACGGACAGACGGACAGACGGACGGACAAACGGACAGGCCTAAATCGACTCGGCTTGTCTCCTGATCAAGAATATATATACTTTATGGGGTCTGCCACGCCTCCTTCTGCCTGTTACATACATTTCAACAAAAACATTATACCCTGAATTCCCATTTTCAATGGGTTCAGGGTATAAAAAAACACTTTATGCACTTGCTTGCTTCAATTGTTAATTGATTTGATTTTCACTTGTTTAATTTCCCATTTTTAGTAAATAACAAGATTTTTAATAGCTTTAAGTTTTAAATCACTTTATTTTAATTTTCAAGATTTTTTTCTCTCGTGTGTATGTTTGGTGAGGCCTGTCAGCGGTTGGATTGCGGCGGTGGGTATAGCGAGGGACAGCGCACTCCACCTCCACCCTCGAGCTGCGCTTGCGATTCGACAAAGGATTGAATCGGGCGCTGGGCGAACGATGATCACAGGTCCGAATGATTACTCTTCGTGTTTTTGAGCAACTGGTCTCGGCCTTTAAATGGTGTAACTTTGTTTGTTGTTGGCGCCTTCGTTACATGGGTTGTTTTGTGCCGGTCTGGCATCTCGGGCATGGCGTTCGACTATTCATCGGTATAATGGCGTGACAGCTGTTGTTCGAGTTGTTCGAGTTGGCAGCTGCCATGGCAGCTGGCGGTAACAATAACAGTGACTTAATTACTAACAATAAATAATCTTAACTAAATTTTTTTTTTACATTAATATATACAATAAATTTTTCTCTCTTTTTTTGCATCTATTTTAGGACTTGGTGTGGGGAATCGGCGGCTCTCATGGTGCATGGGCCGCCTACCTTCTGGCGCACACACATACACATCCACATGCGTAAGTATGCACCTGTCGCAATCCTCAGCTTTGGTTGAAGAAAATTTTAATCTTCTTCTTTTCTTTGCAGCCTCCGAACATCTATGGACATCACTGGGAGGTGCGCCCTCTGGTGCAGATCGGCGCAGTCATGGGCCGCCGTGTGGCGGCAGCGTTCTATACTCGGGTAAGTATATTGTCAGGTTATGTTTATATTATTTTTTTCTCCTTTCTTTTTAGTTGCTGGGCATCTGGAGGACTTCACTGGAGGGCGTCGATGGACATCTTGCGGCCATATCGTAGTCGCCCCTTGGTCAGGGCAGGCACCGCCAGGGAGTAGCTGTGTAAAGGTAAGTGTATGTATTATTAATGTGTGTTCATATACTAATGTATATGGATTTCTTCGTGGTCATCGTTGGACGTCTTCATCATCATCGTTAGACATCTCTTAAACGACGCCGGCGCTCTTTGGTAAGTTATGGTGCTGCATTGGGCAGCTGTTTGGCGGCTGCATCGCAGCCTCAGGTAAGTACGTTGTTTGAGTATTTTTTATACCCTGAACCCTTTGAAAATGGGAATTCAGGGTATAATGTTTTTGTTGAAATGTATGTAACAGGCAGAAGGAGGCGTGGCAGACCCCATAAAGTATATATATTCTTGATCAGGAGACAAGCCGAGTCGATTTAGCCCTGTCCGTCTGTCTGTCTGTCTGTCTGTCTGTCCGTATGTATGAACGCGTCGATCTCAGAACTTACAATAGCTAGAGACTTCAAATTTTGTTTTGTAGGTCCCTGTATTTTTATTAATTTTCCATGACATCGTCGAACATCCTGGACATCGCTGGACATCTTCTGGACTTCGTCGGTGGCCATAGGTCAGATGCTGATCAACCTTGGGCAGCTGTGTGGCTGCTGCAGCGCAGCCTAAGGTAAGTAGATTTAGTTATTTATATAAATATTTTTATATATTTTAATTTTTATTTGTTTATTTATTTTCCATGTCATCGTCGATCGTCCTGGACATCGCAGCTCCACCATGGGCAGCTGTGTGGCGACTGCAGCGCAGCCTCAGGCAAGTAGATTTAGTTTGTTATATATATTTTTATATATATTAATTTTTATTTATTTGTCATGTTGTCGCCGATCTTTCTGAACATTGTCATATTCATCGCTGGACTTTTCTTGAGCATCTTCACCGCCCCTTGGTCAAGTGCAGCTCCGGTTTGGGCAGCTGAGTGGAGGCTGCCGTACAGCCTCAGGTAAGTGGTAAGTTTGTGTTAGCCGTTTGTTTACATTATTTTAATTTTAATTTCTTTCAGCATATTGCAGGTGGCCGGATACCAGGCCACTTTACTGCCCCGAGCGATCAGGCTGTTGCTGGCGAATCAATGGCGCCAGCTGCAAAAAGTATTAAACAGCTGGTCCATTCTCGCCTCCATACGGCTGAACATTACTATGTTCAGCTCGAGACCTTCAGCATCTGATCGCTCGGTGCTGATTCGTCTTCGTGGCTCTGGTGTCGGCCTCCATTGTTTGCAGTCCTCAGCTGCTGCTGGGACTCAGCCAAATGCCTCTCGGCAGGATTTCGGCTGCTTATTGGCGTCGCTGTTACTGATGCCAATTGTGGATCCGGCGCTTGTTGACGCCTATCCTTTCCAGTGCATCGCGAATTTGCTGCTGGCAGATTGCTCGATGCTGCGCCATTTCTTCATGGATGTTGCTGTTCGTGGCCGATGCTCTCCCCGGGCCCAGGCTCGCTTGCGCTGGGGCTTACGCTCCTTTCCAGCATTTCGAGTTCGGTCGAAGAGGGCCATTTATATGGTTTATAAGACGTTTTCGTCCTATTAGCAGCAGCAGCTGCAGCACGAGCTGGGGACTCGATCCTCGCCGGGGAAGTCTGTTGTTGTTGTTGCCGCTGCTGTGTTTGCTGCTGTTGATGGCGGCCATTGTCTTGACCAGATGGTGCCTTTACTGGCGTTTTATGGTTCCTCTCGCCACGCACTATACGGCTATATGTTAGCTCATGCTTAGCCGTGCTGCAGTGTAATTTATTTTTAGTTGTACTATTATTTTTAATATTAGCATTAGCAACATTTTGTAGTTTTTCGTGTGCCCAAATGCCTGACAGCGATGGCATCGATCGGCTTAGCTATCCTCTCGACCCTCACTGCCTGCCCGCTTAGCTCTGTGAGCTCCAGGATGCAGGTATGGCTGCCATCCATTTTGGGCTGCAACTCCACCTCGAACACGTTCACAGGCTTGCCCGTGAAACGTTTCTTTACGTTTTTAACGTAACGTATCTCATTCCGAGATCTATTAGCCGCGCCTTAAGCCATTCACAGGGGGTAGAGTGGTGAATGTGCTTAATGCACACCCTATACCCCCTCTGGCTGCGCTGTTGGTGTGTATGCAAGTGGGTGCCATCTTTCTTTAAAGTCTCCATGATGGCCTCGTATGTTTGCATATTATCGCATTCTATACGCAGACCATCATTAGACATTGTTCTTGTGATGAATTTCCCAACTGCTGGATTGCTTTGCAGCTTATCCAGCAGTGGTACTATTGCGGCACGGGTGTTATTGTTATCTACTTGCGGCTGCTGTTGCTGCTCTGCTCAGCTGGGCATGGCTGGCAATCCATTTGCTGCTCAATTTCTTGCTGTTGTTGTTGCTCTGGCTGCTGTTGTTGTTGCTGCTGCTGCTGCTCTGGCTGCTGTTGTTGTTGTTGATGCTGCTGCTGCTGTAGCTGTAGCTGCTGTTGCTGCCGCCTCTGCTTGACTCTCATCTGCAGCCTCTTGGCGTAATCGCTTTTGAATTGTGGCGTTTGGAATGGCGAGTCCGGGTCAGAAAGATCTTCTTCCTCGGACTCGTCCATTTCGCCACATCTACGCATCAATGGCGAGTGCCATGGAGGTGAATTTGCTGGAGCTGCCATTGCTTGTGGCAGTTCGTGTGGGAGCAATGGTGGCACCTTAGAAATTAAATTAATGCTACTCGTTGCCATAATTGTCATTGCGCTTGCGCTTACGATCGTATTTGTAGTTGCTTTTGTGTTTGTATCTGTATTAGTGATCATTGTGAGCGCTTTCGTCATTACGTTTTCTTTGGTATTTGTATAGGCGCTCTTAATTGCGTTCGTCAGTGTATCGGCAGTCTTTACGTTTGTATTTGTATTTGTCTTTGCGTTTGCAGCGTCAGTCAAGAGAGTGTTTCTGTATGTATATGTGTGGTTTAGTGCTGCTGCCTTATCTCTCTTATTTAGTCTTTGATCTATTTGTAGTGGCTGTGTATGTGTGTGCGCGCTCTTCGGCTTCATGCGATGCATGTAAGTATTTGTGTCGGCTTTTATTTGTGTGTTTGCTGTTGAGGCTGGAAAAGTGCGCTCTCTGGCTGCACTGCATGTCGTGTGGCCTCTCTTAATGCTAGCTGAGGCTGGGCTAGTGTGTTAGTGTGAGTGAGCGGAAGGGAATTTCTAGAGGTGGCTGCCTCTCTTTGACACTTCCTGTGTGTTGGTGAGAGTGACTTTTCATCACTTTCTCCCTCCTTTTTTGTGGCGCCTGACGCTACTTTTGGCGCCTTTTCTGGCGCTTTTTTCGGCGCCTTCTGGAGACCCTTAAGTAGCCTCTCTAAGGATACCATCTCCTCCAGCAAGGCAAGGCTTTGCCGTTGTGTCGAAGAACGGGGGGATCGATTCGTCTGAATCAGACAGTATGGATACGATACACCGCTCTCCAATGTCTCAGCTTCAGCCGCGGCTGCGGCTGCGGCTGATTGTCGGCGGCTCCTCTGGCCAGTGGGCTCGCTCATCCCAAGTAGCAGTTCCATGGAGTCGTCAGAATTATAGTTGGCTGCCATCATATAGTTGTTGTCTGCTTTTATGCGTCACAAAAAATCCAGTCACCAGTATATGTTCGCCAGTATATATATAAAATATATATATTTATTCACTTTTTGTTTAAAAATTTTTTTTTTATTTATTGGCTTCACTTTGAATTTTTATTTTATATTTTATATGTTTCCCATTTAGAATTAATAAGAAAATTTATTTGCTTTTTATTCACTTTAATTTTATTTCAATAGAGTCTGTCTCGGTGTACAATGCAGGTTTCGCGATTGAAATGTGTTGGAGGAGCGGCGCAGCGCAACACCACCTCCGGCCTCGAGCGCTGGGCTATAGATTATGTTAAATCCGACCGATTACTCTAGGGTTTGAGCAACTTCTCTCGGTTTTGTAGTCGCGTAACGTATTGTGTTGTTGGCGCCTTCGTTACTTGTGCCGGTCTGGCATCTCAGGCTTGGTGGTCGATATTTTATCGATAAGCCATCTCTGGACTCCAGATATTGTTGTTGCTGATTTAGCTTGTGGCGACATTACAGCCATCGACTTTGCATCTGTTATTGCTGCTGCTGCGTCCAGCTTGCGACGAATGTGATCTGCGCCATGCGAATCCAGGCTGTGTCTAGTTTTTGGCGGCCTTTTAGACTGCTATTGTTGTTGTTGTTGTTGTTGGACATTGATTGTCAGTTATTCTTCTGTTATGGTCTCAATGTCTATGTAGTGGTCTCTCTTCCACTGGTAATGTTGTGAAGTGAGATTTTTATTATATGTTGCTGCTCTAGTGTGTATTGGGCTTGTGCTAGTGCTTGCGCTTGCGCACATATTTGTATTTGCTTGTACATAAGTTTACGTTTGTATTTGTGTGAGCTTTTGCAGCATCAGTCAAGTCAGTCGAATTTATGTGTGTGTGTGTGTGTGTGTGTGTATGTGTTGTTTAGTTCTGCCTTCTCTTTCAGTTTCTGTGCGCTCTTCGGCTTCATTCGTTGCAGGTAAGTGTTGTTCGTCTTAAATCTAGCTGAGCGAGCATGTTGGTGTTGGTGTTAGTGTTAGTGACTGTGGTTGTGAAACTTTCGAGTTTCGTTCTCTCGCCCTGCACTGCTTTGTTGACGTGCGAATGTGTGCAAGCAGTGGACTTCTCGCGCGCACTGCTTGTATTGGTGTTGTTTTTAGGCTTTCTTTTGGACTTTCTTTTGGCGGCGGCAGCAACCAAGGAGAATAACTCCTCCAACAATGCCATGCTGGCTTCATCGGCCGTTTCGTTAAAGAACGATGAGTTGGGCGCATCTGAATCTGTCAGGGACAGTACAGACACGATACACTCACCGTTTTCTAGTGTCTCAATTTCTGCCGCTGCTGCGCTGATTGTCGGTGGCTCCTCTGTCCAGCTGGCTCGCTCATCCCGAGTAGCATCTTCATGGAGTCGTCTGGTTCGTAATTGGCTGTCATCTCTTTAATTCGTTGAATTCGTTGCCTTCTTTTATGCGGCGAACTTTATTTGCAGTCACTTTAGTTAAGAAAACTCTTTATGCACTTTATCCACTTGCTTGCTTCAATTGTTAATTGTTTTGGGTTTTTTACTTGTTTAATTTCCCATTTTTAGTAAATAACAAGAAATAACAAGGGGGGAAATTGGGCTGGAGGTGTGGACGGTAACAATAACAGCGACTTAATTACCAACAATAAATAAACTTAACTAACATTTTTTTTTACATTAATTTATACAATAATTTTTTTTCTTTTTGCAGCTATTTTAGGATTTGGTGTGGGGAATCGGCGGCTCTCATGGTGCATGGGCCTCCTTGCCAGCTAGCTTCCGGCGCACAAAATACACATCCACATGCGTAAGTATGCACCTGTCGCAATCCTCAGCTTTGTTGAAGAAAATTTTAATCTTCTTCTTTTCTTTGCAGCCCCCGAACATCTCTGGACATCACTGGGCTTTGGGGGTGCGCCCTCTGTAACAGATCGGCGCAGTCATGGGCCGCCGTGTGGCGGCAGCGTTCTATACTCGGGTAAGTATATTGTCAGGTTATGTTTATATTATTTTTTTCTTCTTTCTTTTTTAATTGCTGGGCATCTGGAGGACTTCACTGGAGCATCTTGCGGCCATATCGTAGTCGCCCTTGGTCAGGGCAGCACCGCCAGGAGTAGCTGTGTAAAGATAAGTGTATGTATTATTAATGTGTGGTCATATACTAATGTATATGGATTTCATTAGCGTCGCCGGTCTTCGTGGTCATCGTTGGACGCCTTCATCATCATCGTTAGACATCTCTTGGACGACGCCGGTGCTCTTTGTTGAGTTTTGGTGCAGCCTTGGGCAGCTGTATTTCGGCTGCAGCGCAGGCCTCAGGTAAGTGTGTTGTTTGTGTATTTTTTATATATTTTTAACTAATATATATTTATTTGCCATGTCGCCGCATGTCATCCTGGATTTCTTTGGATGCGTTCATCATCATCGTTGGACATTTCTAGATGGCATCGGTGATCATTGGTCAGGATTTGTGCCGCCTTGGGCAGCTGTTTGGCGGCTGCAGCGCAGCCTCAGATAAGTGTAGTGTTTTAATATTTATATATATATTTTATTAATATATATTTATTTGCCATGTCGCCGCATGTCATCCTGGATTTCTTTGGATGCCCTCATCATCATCGTTGGTCATTTCCTGGATGGCGTCGGTGATCTTTGGTTAGGAATAGAGCCGCCTTGGGCAGCTGTATGGCGGCTGCAGCGGAGCCTCGGGTGAGTATTTTGTTTGTGTTTATTTGTGTACATATTAATACATATTAATTCATATTTATTTAATATACCCTGAACCCATTTAAAATGAAATCAGGGGTATAATGTTTTGTTGAAATGTATGTAACAGGCAGAAGGAGACCCAATAAAGTATATATATTCTTGATCAGGGAGACAAGACGAGTTGATATAGCCATGTCCGTCTATCCATCCGTCCGTCTGTCCGTATGTATGAACGCGTCGTTCTCTGAACCTATGAGAGCTGGAGACCTGAAATTTTATGTAGGTCCGTGAATAGCACGAAAAGATCGAGTTTGTTAAAAAAGTCGATAACTATTTTAGTTTTAATGTTATCGATTAAAAACATTATCGAATGTTAGTTATAAAATTATATCTCTCACGTCTTTATAGCCAGAGTCTCCAATTTTTTTTGTAAGTTTTATATTTATTTTATCTATTTTTTGGGTTTTTTTTAAATTTTGGATACCGGCTCCAAATTTCCCCAAATATTTAAATTGAGGTTAGTTGCACTCAAAGCCAATAAATCAATGGGTTTACATTTTTAAAAATTGGAAAAAATGTAATAAAATATGTTGAACATAAGCTGAAAATTTCATTCAAGTCCATTAATTCGCGCAGAAGTTATTAAACAAAACATTTGGTCAATCGGCCAAACACGTGGCCAGCAACGCAAAGCAAATTGTTTTCCTATACATGTGCACACATACACACATACACATTGAGTTGCGTGCATCTAGCAAATTCTCAAACCCGCAAGTTTTAGTGTACACATTTCCTATAGATGGCGCTATGATTTGTTAATTATCAGCTGTTCAATAGAATCGAAACATGGATGGCGCTATTGGCTAAACAATTGAAAATTAAAAAAAACGCAAATAACAAGATATTTAATAGCTTTAAGTTTTAAATCACTTTATTTTAATTTTCAAGATTTTTATACCCTGAACCCATTGAAAATGGGAATTCAGGAGTATAATGTTTTGTTGAAATGTGAATGTATGTAACAGGCAGAAGGAGGCGTGGCAGACCCCATAAAGTATATATATTCTTGATCAGGGAGACAAGCCGAGTCGATTTAGCCCTGTCCGTCTGTCTGTCTGTCTGTCTGTCTGTCTGTCTGTCTGTCCGTATGTATGAACGCGTCGATCTCAGAACTTACAATAGCTAGAGACTTCAAATTTTGTTTTGTAGGTCCCTGTATTTTTATTAATTTTCCTGACATCGTCGAACATCCTGACATCGCTGGCATCTTCTGACTTCGTCGGTGGCCATGGTCAGATGCTGATCACCTTGCTTGTGCTGCTAGCGCAGCCTAAGAAGTAGATTTAGTTATTTATATAAATATTTTTATATATTTTAATTTTTATTTGTTTATTTATTTTCCATGTCATCGTCGATCGTCCTGACATCGCAGCTCCACCATGGGCAGCTGTGTGGCGACTGCAGCGCAGCCTCAGGCAAGTAGATTTAGTTTGTTATATATATTTTTATATATATTAATTTTTATTTGTCATGTTGTCGCCGATCTTTCTGAACTTCATATTCATCGCTGGACTTTTCGAGCATCTTCCCCCGTCAAGTCGCTCCGGTTTGGGCAGCTGAGTGGAGCTCCCGTACACCCAAATGGTAGAGTTTTGTTGCGTTTGGCACTATTTTAATTTTTCTTCACATATGGAGGTATACCAGCATTACCGCCAGCGATCAGGTGTTGCTGGCGAATCAATGGCGCCAGCTAGAAAAAGTATTAAACAGTTGGTCCATTCTCGCCATCCATACGGCTGAACATTGCTATGTTCATCGAGACCTTCAGCATCGATCGCTCGGTGCTGATTGTCTTCGTGGCTCTGGTGTCGGCCTCCATTGTTGCAGTCCTCAGCGCTGCTGGGACTCAGCCAAATGCCTCTCGGCGGTTTCGGCTGCTTATTGGCGTCGCTGTTACGATGCCAATTGTGGATCCGGCGCTTGTTGACGCCACCCTTTCAGGCATCGCGAATGCTGTGGCAGATTGCTCGATGCTGCGCCATTTCTTCATGGATGTTGCTGTTCGTGGCCGATGCTCTCCCGGCCGAGGCTCGCTGCCTGGGGCTTACGTCCTTTCCAGCATTTCAGTTCGGTCGGAGGGCCATTTATATGTTTATAAGACGTTTCGCCTATTAGCACTGCACGAGCTGGGGACTCGATCCTCGCCGGAAGTCTGTTGTTTTGGCGCTGCTGTGTTGCTGCTGTTAGGGGCTGCCTGTTTGACCAGATGGTGCCTTTACTGGCTTTATGGTTCCCTCGCCACGCACTATCGGCTATATGTTAGCTCATGTAGCCGTGCTGCAGTGTAATTTATTTTAGTTGTACTATTATTTTTAATATAGCATTAGCAACTTTTGTAGTTTTTCGTGTGCCCAAATGCCTGACGCGATGGCATCATCGGCTTAGCTATCCTCTCGACCCTCACTGCCTGCCCGCTTGCTCGTGAGCTCCAGGATGCGGGTATGGCTGCCATCCATTTTGGGCTGCAACTCCACCTCGAACACGTTCACAGGCTTGCCCGTGAAACGTTTCTTTACGTTTTTAACGTAACGTATCTCATTCCCGAGATCTATTAGCCGCGCCTTAAGCCATTCACAGGGGTAGAGTGGTGAATGTGCTAATGCACACCCTATACCCCCTCTGGCTGCGCTGTTGGTGTGTATGCAAGTGGGTGCCATCTTTCTTTAAAGTCTCCATGATGGCCTCGTATGTTTGCATATTATCGCATTCTATACGCAGACCATCATTAGACATTGTTCTTGTGATAAATTTTCCCAACTGCTGGATTGCTTTGCAGCTTATCCAGCAGTGGTACTATTGACTGGCACGGTGTTATTGTTATCTACTTGCGGCTGCTGTTGCTGCTCTGCTCAGCTGGGCATGGCTGGCAATCCATTTGCTGCTCAATTTCTTGCTGTTGTTGTTGCTCTGGCTGCTGTTGTTGTTGCTGCTGCTGCTCTGGCTGCTGTTGTTGTTGTTGATGCTGCTGCTGCTGTAGCTGTAGCTGCTGTTGCTGCCGCCTCTGCTTGACTCTCATCTGCAGCCTCTTGGCGTAATCGCTTTTGAATTGTGGCGTTTGGAATGGCGGTCCGGGTCAGAAAGATCTTCTTCCTCGGACTCGTCCATTTCGCCACATCTACGCTCAATGGCGAGTGCCATGGAGGTGAATTTGCTGGAGCTGCCATTGCTTGTGGCAGTTCGTGTGGACAATGGTGGCACCTTAGAAATTAAATTAATTGCTACTCTGTTGTGCCATAATTGGCATTGCGCTTGCGCTTACGCTCGTATTTGTAGTTGCTTTTGTGTTTGTATCTGTATTAGTGATCATTGTGAGCGCGTTCGTCATTACGTTTTCTTTGGTATTTGTATGGCGCTCTTAATTGCGTTCGTCAGTGTATCGGCAGTCTTTACGTTTGTATTTGTATTTGTCTTTGCGTTTGCAGCGTCAGTCAAGAGAGTGTTTCTGTATGTATATGTGGTTTAGTGCTGCTGCCTTATCTCTCTTATTTAGTCTTTGATCTATTTGTAGTGGCTGTGTATGTGTGTGCGCGCTCTTCGGCTTCATGCGATGCATGTAAGTATTTGTGTCGGCTTTTATTTGTGTTTGTTGTTGAGGCTGGGCAAATGCGCTCTCTGGCTGCACTGCATGTCGTGGGCCTCTCTTAATGTAGCTGAGGCTGGGCTAGTGTGTTAGTGTGATTGAGCGGAAGGGAATTTCTAGAGGTGGCTGCCTCTCTTTGACACTTCCTGTGTGTTGGTGAGGTGACTTTTCACACTTTCTCCCTCCTTTTTTGTGGCGCCTGACGCTACTTGTGGCGCCTTTTCTGGCGCTTTTTCGGCGCCTTCTGGGGACCAGCAAGTAGCCTCTCTAAGGATACCATCTCCTCCAGCAAGGCAAGGCTTTGCCGTTGTGTCGAAGAATGGGGGATCGATTCGTCTGGATGGATACGACTCACCGCTCTCCAATGTCTCAGCTTCAGCGCGGCTGCGGCTGATTGTCGGCGGCTCCTCTTGTCCGGCGCTCATCCCAAGTAGCAGTTCCATGGAGTCGTCAGAATTATAGTTGGCTGCCATCATATAGTTGTTGTCTGCTTTTATGCGTCACAAAAAATCCAGTCACCAGTATATGTTCGCCAGTATATATAAAATATATATATTTATTCACTTTTTGTTTAAAATTGGTTTTTTTTTTATTTATTGGCTTCACTTTGAATTTTTATTATATATTTATATGTTTCCCATTAGAATTAATAAGAAAATTTATTTGCTTTATTCACTTTAATTTTATTTCAATAGAGTCTGTCTCGGTGTACAATGCAGGTTTCGCGATTGAAATGTGTTGGAGGAACGGCGCAGCGCACACCACCTCTGGCCTCGAGCGCTGGGCTATAGATTATGTTAAATCCGACCGATTACTCTAGGGTTTGAGCAACTTCTCTCGGTTTTGTAGTCGCGTAACGTATTGTGTTGTTGGCGCCTTCGTTACTTGTGCCGGTCTGGCATCTCAGGCTTGGTGGTCGATATCTTATCGATATTGGCGTGGCCGCTAAGTTGGCATGTCGCCAATTAAGCTGCGGCCACGTTGGGGTAGTTACTTAACCAATAACAACAACAATAAACTGAATATAAATAAATTTATCTTAATACTAACAATAAATAAATCTTAACATGTAACAAAAAGTAATAAATAGTACAAAATTAACATATATATACAATTAACAATTAACAATTTTCGTTTCTTATTTCAGCTTTAATGGACTTTGTGTGTCAGTGAGCAACAGGTGTATGCGGGTATGTAAGCAAAACCTGTTCCAATCTTGTCATTCGCAGCCCTGAGACATCCGTGGACATCGCTGGACATCTGGATGCGCCTTCTGTAGCAGGTTGGCGCAGATTAATACTCGAGGTAAGTATTTCGTCGTTTGGCAGCTACATATATTTATATATATGTATTTTTTTCGTTTTTGTGGCGTCGCTGGACATCTGAGGATATCGCTGGACATCGCTGGAGCGCATCGGGGGACATCTATGGACGCCCCTTGGTCAAGTAAGGCACCGCCGAGCAGCTTTTGAAGGTAAGTAAGTGTTAAATTAGCGTGTTATATATAATAATGTATATGTCTCTTTAATGGCGTCGCCCATCTTCTTGGACATCGTTGTACATCCCTGCATGCGTCGTGGACATCGAGGGACCGGATCAGGCACAGCTATGGGCGGCTGTGTGGCGGCTGCAGTGCAGGCCTCAGGTGAGTATTTGTGTTGTTTTTATACCCTGAACCCATTAAAAATGGGAAATCAGGGTATAATGTTTTGTTGAAATGTATGTAACAGGCAGAAGGAGGCGTGGCAGACCCATAAAGTATATATATTCTTGATCAGGATGACAAGCCGAGTTGATATAGCCATGTCCGTCTGTCCGTCTGTCCGTCTGTCCGTCTGTCCGTCTGTCCGTCTGTCCGTATGTATGAACGCGTCGTTCTCAGAACCTATAAGAGCTAGAGACTTGAAATTTTTATGTAGGTTCCTGTATAGGCACGAAAAGATCGAGTTTGTTAAAAAAAATCGATAACTGTCTTAATTTTAATGTTATCGATTAAAAACGAAATCGATGCTCTGTTATATAAATCTATATAATTCATCTTTAGAGCTAGAGTCTCCAAATTTTGCACTTAGTGTTATGTGAGCCTTATACAATTTCGGTTTTGTTAAATTTTGGATGCCACGCCCCCTTCGCCTCAAATTTGTAAGTCCCGTATTTCAAATACTAGAGACTTGTGCTTTGGCACATACACACATATGGATGACATGATCACGCCCAACAAGTTTGATCAAAATCGTTGCGCTAGAAAAAAAGTTATTAAACATTTAATTTCCCATAGCATTGCCATGCAAACAGCAGGCAAAGAACAGCTGACCCAACGACTTGCGCTTGTGTATGCGTGCGCCTGTGTGTGTGTGTGTATGTTTTGCTTGTAATGAACGTACAAGTGCATGTGTATATAAAAGAAACGAAGAATGCAGGGTTCAGGGTATACCCTAGTCGAGCGGCCTCGACTAGAGTTTTCTTACTTGTTATACCCTGAACCCATTGAAAATGGGAAATCGGGTATAATGTTTTTGTTGAAATGTATGTAACAGGAGAAGAGGAGGCGTGGCAGACCCCATAAAGTATATATATTCTTGATCAGGAGACAAGCCGAGTCGATTTAGGCCTGTCCGTCTGTCCGTCCGTCTGTCCGTCTGTCTGTCCGTATGTATGAACGCGTCGTTCTCAGAACCTATAAGAGCTAGAGCCTTGAAATTTTTTATGTAGGTCCGCAAATACCACGAAAAGATCGAGTTTGTTAAAAAAGTCGATAACTATTTTAATTTTAATGTTATCGATTAAAAACATTATCGAATGTTAGTTATAAAATTATATCTCCCACGTCTTTATAGCTAGAGTCCCCAAATTTTTATGTAAGGTTTATATTTATTTTATCTAACTTTGGTTTTTGTTTAATTTTGGATACCGACTTTCCCCAAATATTTAAATTGAGGTTAGTTGCACTTAAAGCCAGTAAATGAATGGGTTTACATTTTTAAAAATTGGAAAAAATGTAATAAAATATGATGAACATAAGCTGAAAATTTCATTCAAATCCATTAATTCGCGCGAAGTTATTAAACAAAACATTTGGCCAAATTGTTTTCCTATACATGTGCACACATACACACACACACACACTTGAGCTGCGTGAATCTAGCAAATTCTAAAACCCACAAGTTATAGTGTACATATTTCCAATAGATGGCGCTATGATTTGCTAATTATAGATGTTCAATAAATCGAAACAGGGATGGCACTATTCTATCGAACCATAGATGGCGCTATTAGCAAAACAATTGAAATTGAATTGAATTTAGTTTTCTGTGCGATTAGACAAAATGCTAATTATGCAGTATTTTAAAAAACGCAGATAGCGCGGGGTTTAGGGTATCTCTTAGTCGGGACCCCCGACTAGAGTTTTCTTACTTGTTATATATATTTTATTTATATATATTTGTCTGCCATGTCGCCGCATGTCATCCTGGATTTCTTTGGATGCCCTCATCATCATCGTTGGTCATTTCCTGGATGGCGTCGGTGATCATTGGTTAGGAATAGAGCCGCCTTGAGCAGCTGTTTGGCGGCTGCATCGCAGCCTCAGATAAGTGTAGTGTTTTAGTATTTTTATATATATTTTTATACTATTTCACGTAGTGATATAGTATATTGGTTTGTGCAATGTCCGTCATGCTGTCCGTCTGTCCGTCCGTCCGTCTGTCCGTATGAACGCAAACCATTTCCACGCTATTGAAGCTAGAGACTTGAAATTTGAAATGTGCACTCGTGTATACCCTCGTCTGATAAAGTGGCGGATATATCTACGCCCATTGGGGGCGTGGCAAATCGGGTCAAACTGTATCTTCTACAGTTTTAAAGCTAGAACGCCCAAATTTGGCACGTGGGTTACTGTTACGATTCTACAAGGACCGCCCAAATTTTACGGCCACGCCTACTAGGGGCGTGGCAAATCGGATCTGAATATATAGTGATTTTACTAGTTTCGTTATATTTTGAGCACTATTGATGCTAGAGACTTGAGACTTGATATATATACTCGGGTTAACATCCCACAATCGAAAAGCTATGGCGGATATATCTACGCCTTCAGGGGCGTGGCAACTAATATCAGCTTATATCTCCCACAGTTTTAGTGCTAGAAGCTTCAAAATTGAATGTTAAGTTACTGGGGCGTGACATACAGAAAAATACCCTGTAATTTTCGCATTTTTCGAGTGTAAGCATCCAAACTTTACAGTTATATTCCTGAACGCCCACTCTATGCACATGCCAAAATTATTTGTTTACGGCCACTGGGGGCGTGGCAAATCAAAACTGAAACATGTGCAGCTTCTGAGCCAATAACGCGCCACATAATGACTTTGTGACCTTTGACCTTGTCTTTTGACTTGTTAAATTATATATATGTATATGTTTGAAAGAATATTTTATTAATACAAAATAACTAAATAAGGAAAATATAACAAAAATATCAACATGACCGCACCGGGGGTTTGAGCCCACACCTCTACGCTCGCCAACGAACTTAAATCACATGTTCCCGAGTTGCCACCTCTCTCATTTTGAGAGATGCCATCTCTCTCGATTTAGGTGCGTATTTTTGCTAAGGTAAGGGTTCGATATTAATTGAAACTGGCTGGCACCTCCCAAAGAAAAGTTTTAGTCTGCAGCTAAAAAAAAGTGGGATTTAAGGTTAAATTTTAAAAATATAAATAGTATTTCGCTGTCGGTTGCGTCCGACAGCAACGTTCTTACTTGTTTTAATATATATTTGTCTGCCATGTCGCATGGGCAGCTGTATGGCGGGTGCAGCGCGGCCTCAGATAAGTGTAGTGTATTAGTATTTTTATATATATTTTATTAATATATATTTGTCTGCTATGTCGCCGCCATGTCATCCTGGATTTCTTTGGATGCCCTCATCATCATCGTTGGTCATTTCCTGGATGGCGTCGGTGATCTTGGTTAGGAATAGAGCCGCCTTGGGCAGCTGTATGGCGGCTGCAGCGGAGCCTCGGGTGAGTATTTTGTTTGTGTTTATTTTTGTACATATTAATACATATTAATTCATATTTATTTAATATACCCTGAACCCATTTAAAATGGGAAATCAGGGTATAATGTTTTTGTTGAAATGTATGTAACAGGCGAAGGGCCAATAAAGTATATATATTCTTGATCAGGAGACAAGACGAGTTGATATAGCCATGTCCGTCTGTCCATCCGTCCGTCTGTCCGTATGTATGAACGCGTCGTTCTCAGAACCTATGGGGAGCTGGAGACCTGAAATTTTATGTAGGTCCGTGAATAGCACGAAAAGATCGAGTTTGTTAAAAAAGCGATAACTATTTTAGTTTTAATGTTATCGTTTAAAAAAACATTATCGAATGTTAGTTATAAAATTATATCTCCCCACATCTTTATAGCTAGATTTCCCCAATTTTTTTTTGTAAGTTTTATATTTATTTTATCTTTTTTTTTGGTTTTTTTTTAAAATTTTTTGGATACCGGCCCCAATTTTCCCCAAATATTTAAATTGGGTTAGTTGCACTTAAAGCCAGTAAATGAATGGGTTTACATTTTTAAAAATTGGAAAAAATGTAATAAAATATGATGAACATAAGCTGAAAATTTCATTAAGTCCATTAATTCCCCGGAAGTTTTTAAAAAAAAACTTTTGGGAATTGGGCCCCAAACACGTGCCCAAACAACGCAAAACAAATTGTTTTCCTATACATGTGCACACATACACACATGCACATTGCTGCCTGCATCTAGCGAATTCTAAAACCCGCAAGTTTTTGTGTACATTTTTCCCAATAGATAGCGCTGTGATTTGCTAATTATCAGCTGTTCAATAAATCGAAACATGGATGGCGTTTTATGCTATCGAACCATAGATGGCGCTATTAGCAAAACAATTGAAAATGAATTAATTTATTTTTCTCCCGGTTTATACGAAACGCAAAATTATGCAGTTTTTAAAAAAGCGCAAATAACAAGATTTTAATAGCTTTAAGTTTTAAATCATTTTTATTTTAATTTTCAAGATTTTTATCCCCTGAACCCATTAAAAAGGGGGAAACCGGGGTATAATTTTTTGTTGAAATTTGAATGTATGTAACAGGCAGAAGGAGGCGTGGCAGCCCCAAAAGTATATATATTTTTGATCGGGGAGACAAACCGAGTCGTTTTAAACCCTGTCCGTCTGTCTGTCCGTCTGTCTGTCTGTCCGTCTGTCCGTATGTATGAACGCGTCGTTCTCAGAACCTAAAAAGCTAGAGACTTCAAATTTTTTAGGTAGGTTCCTGTATAGCACGAAAAGATCGAGCTTGTTTCAGAAATTCGAAAACTTTTTATCGTTTTATTGTTATAGATTAAAAACGAAAATCAAAAAATTAAGCTAAAAAAATTTATCTAATTCTTTTTTCTAGCTAGATTCAAATTTTGAATTTAGTGTTATGAAAACCTTACGCAATTTCGGTTTTTGTTAAATTTTGGGTGCCACCCCCTTCGCCTAAAATTTTTAACTCCCTTTTTATAAAATACTAGAGACTTGTTATTTGGCACATACATACATATGGATGACATGATCACCCCCAACAAATTTAATCAAAATCGTTGGTCTAGAAAAAAGTTATTAAACATTAATTTTCCCATAGCATTGCCATGCAAATAGCAGCCAAACCAGCTGACCCGACTTGCGCTTGTGTGTGCTTGCGCCTGTGGGGGGTGTGTGTGTATGTTTTGCTTGTAATGAACGTGCATATGCATTTTAAGTTAACACATCCGGCTTGACATAGGTCATCGGCCTAAATTCTGCATGGGCAGCAAACCTGCAACTATATTTCTGTTTCCCCATGCAATCGCTTCTCCCTGACAACGCTACACGCGCGGACGTCGCGACGGCAATCCATGCAGCATAATTGCTGACACAGCGATTATAGGTCGGGGCTGGCTTAGCGAAAAGAACTTTTTGTTTTTGGCTTTAGTCTTTTACGAACAATAAAGGGAATCGGTCGATTTTAATTATCTTATACTTAGCGACATCGCGCAAGTAAAGAACAATATTAACTGGCGCCCCCATTGTAAAAAAAAAAACTCAAACACCCTGAGCAAAAAAAACAACATCGTCATTACGGCATTTGAGTTTGCAAGGAAAAAAAAAAAATAAATAAATCAACAATTTTAAAAAAAAATTATTAAAAAAAAAAAAACGAAAACACAAAAAAAAACAACAAGTTATATAAAAAAAAATAAAAAAAAAAAATACGGAAAAAACATCAAAAAATTAAGAAGTTAAAAAAAAAAAACTAGGCTAGAGGGGACTAGCAGAATAAACCAACAATAATTCCAAAGAAGCGTACCCCTTTTAAATCAAGCCGTCAGACGACGCAGAGGGCGAGACGAAAGAAGACAAACACATCTGCGAATTATTCTATATAACATATTTTTAAAACATATTTAAAAGAAGACATGTAAAATAGAGTGCTTGTTTAAAAATAAAAATACAAATTCAAAGAAGTGAAAATTATTGAGGGGTCCCTTTTATCTTTGTAACACGAAATAAAAAAGAAGATTAAAAATATCTTATGAGCGAAAGCGACAAATAAAGAATACGATAGGGAGTTAAAAAGTTACTAAAAAATTTTAAAGAAAAACTAGTACCAACAAAAGTAACAAACAAAATGTCTTTAAATGAGGGAAAAATTTTAAAGCAAATTTGAGTTTTTCAGTCAATAGTGCTGTTTCCAGTGCCTGCAAGGTCAGGCGCAGGTATTTGAAGAACAAATTCGGAATTAGAAATGAATTCAAGAACATAACAACGTCCGTACCAAAATAGGGGTCTTCAAAGATGCCGAGATAATTCCGGGCATCGAGTGTAATGAGACTTTAGATATTGTGAAATCGGTACCCGATTTCGAGGGAAAAATTGAAACATATGTCTCGTGGCGAAAAGCTGGGATACGGCATATAAGGGTTTTTTTAAGTCATGATGGAAGTTCAAAACATTATCAGGCACTGGGCATTCTGGGAAAAAAAATTAAAGGCTCGGCTGATATGGTACTGTCTTCCCAAAGACACACCTTTGAATTTTAAAGCTATTATAAACAGACTTGACTTTGCTTACTCTGACAAAAGACCGATTTATATAATAGAACAAGAGTTGTCTGTACTAAGACAAGGAAATTTATCAACCATTCAATACTATGACGAAATCGAGAAAAAAATTACCTCCCAATAAACAAAACAATCATGACATTAAATTTCCCCCATGGGTCTTCCCTTTTAAAGAAAAAAATCGAGCTGACGCATTAAGAGTATTTTTTCTGGCACAAAAAATCCCCTTTGCGATATTTTGTTTTCGGGAAGACCTAAAGTTTTGCCATCAGCTCTGGGTCTAGCACAGGAAGTTGAGTCAAATCGAGGGGCTTCCCAAATTTGCAAATAAAAATTTTCAAAAAATCTGCGGAAAGAACTCAACGATACGAGTAAGAAATGCTTTGGGGTATAATTCTAAAACCCGTGAAAAAATCCATTTTTCAAACGAAACCTCAATTTGGTAATAGCCCCAAAAATAAAACAGGAGCCACCACAGCCTATAGATATTGATACTTCTTCGCGGTTTAAACAACCGACTCAATATCCAAATCAAAAAAAGTCCATACCAAAATCAGATTTCAAAAGACCAAATAGTGGAACGGCCCGATACACCGGGCCCAAAAAAGCAAAGAATTAATCACATATCGGGAGAAGAAGCTCCCAAATGCCAGATAGACGAAGAATATCGAACACTGGCAGAATCTGAGGTATCAGATACCGATGACCAAGTACAGCTCCCAAAAGTAAATTTTTTTGGGAAAAGCTCCTGCTACCGTTCGTAGAACGATCGATAACAGGAAAGACAATAAAATTACTAATCGATACAGGCGCAGCGAAAAACATACCCTTTGGGGGGTTTCAGATTTTGTCAAGAAAACTAGTGACATGTTGGGGGATAATATTATCAGACCATCAGTACCCCCTTATAATAACCCCTTGTGGGTAGTTGACAAAAGGACAGACGAACAAGGAAATGGGGCCCTTTTTGACTTGAAATTAAATTCTAAAACAATATAAAAAAATCCTTAAATATCCCCAATTTTTAAAACTCAAAGCCAAACCCCCTTTTTTGTTTAAATGATTTCTAAAATTTTTTGGGGAAAAGGATGGGAAAAAACCGCATTTCTGTGGGAAAAGGGGAAAGGTACGAATTCTGAGCTTTTCGGTTTTAAAAAAACGCTCCCGGAATCTTTCAGCGGGCAATTGATGACGCCCTTCGCGAACAGATTGGAAAAACGGTATGTTTATTAGATGACGTGATTTATTCTCGAGAAATGGAAAACCACGTCTACCATATTTGGTATTAACAAAAATAACGCTAACATGGGGTATCACGGAAAAATCCCCTTCTTTGGGGGAAAAATCAGTATCTTGGGTTCGTGGGTTTCCCGGGGGGGATACAACCAGTCCCAGTAAAGTAAAGCAATTGGGAAAATTTGGCAGCCTACCAACCTGTTCCAAATAAATATTCCTCGGCTTGAGGCTACTATGGTGTTTTATAAAAAATTTTGCATCTTAAACTAAACCATTAACGCATACAAAAATGTAAAAAAGCAAGTGCTGGACAGTCAAGGAAAATTTGTAAGTCTCAATGAGGGCAAAAGATTGTCTTTCGAAAAATTGAAAAAATCAGCCTCAGAGGACGTAAGTTCTATACCCCGTTCAAAACCATTTATTTACCAAAAATGCTTCGTCTTCTGGTTTAGGTGCTGTTTTGTCACAAGAAAAAACCAATTACGTGATATAAGAATCTTAAAAGACAACGAACTGAATTTCGCGACAAATGAAAGTGACTACTTGCGATAGTGTCTTTAAAAACCCTTGAAACTATCTGTACGGCGTAAAGAATTTAAAAATATTTACATTCAGCCCCATTTTCTTTCCACAAGAACACAAACGCGAAAATCAAAAAGGGGGAAAACGTACATTGATGAACATAATGCCCAAATTTTTTTTTAAAACCCGGGAAAAAAAAACTTCGTTGCCGATGCTCTTTTAAGACAAAAAATTTATGCTTTAAAGGGGGACATTTCTGGATCTAGCCACCATTCATACGAACAGTCTTTGGCCTATACTTAAATCCCCAGAAAAAATTAATTGCTTTCAAAACCAAATAATTATCGAAGAAGGCGTTACGGCTTCCCAGAAAATCGTTATAATGTTGGGGAAAAAGACAAAAAATGTCATATACTTTTCAGACAGGGACACCTTAATAGAGAAAGTATGTGATGCGGAAAAAAAAGGACGTAGTAAACGCTATTAAATGCGATTTCCCAACTTTGGCATTCCCCAAAACAAAATAGTTGAAACCTTCCCTTCCACCAAATTTTGCTATGCCAGTAAATTGGTTATTGATGTCCACGATAAAAACGAACAGAAAGAAATCATAGTTACAGAACACAATAGAGCTCACAGAGCGGCCCAAGAAAATATAAAGCAAATACTTCAAGATTTTTTTTTCCCCTAAAATGCCCCGCTTGCCCTTAATGAAATTGTCGCAAACTGTAAAATCTGTAATAAGGCAAAATATGACCGACACCCACAAAAACAATACATCGGAGAAACCCCTTTCCCCAACCACGTTGGAGAAATATTTCATATCGATATATTTTCCACAGAAAAAAAATATTTTCTGACTTGCGTTGATAAATTCTCTAAATTCGCCATTTCCAACCCATGGCCTCTAGGACAATAATTGAGGGGGGGAAAAAATATTGCAACTCATGAACTTTTATCCCCACCCTTTGTATATTGCGACAACGAACCATCGCTAAACTCGGGAACAATAAAGTCCCTTCTAAAAATCTTTTTTAATGTTGAAGTTGAAAAATTCCCCCCCCTTGCCGTCCTCAAATGGACAGGTAGAAAGATTTCACAGCACTTTATCAGAAATCGCCAGATGCCGGGAAAACTGGAAAAGCAATTAAATAATACAGTTGACCTTATTCTCCAAGCAACAATAGAATACAATAAGACAATACATTCGGTCATCAATAAAAACCAATAGAAAAAATTTCCCTTACATCCCCGCCAAAATTTTTGAAGCAGAAATAAAAGTAGAATCGTTAAAGCACAAGAGCAACTCCTCCAGAGACAAAACATAGATAGGAGAGATAGGCCCTTTCAGGTAGGCGATAAGATACTGATAAAATTAAAAAAGAGACTTGGCAACAAGTTGACACCCTTTTTTAAAAAGAAGTCACAGTTGAAGCCGACTTGGGGACATCGGTTCTTGTCAAGGGGGGGGAGGTGCAAAAAGGATAACATTAGATAAACGAAGCATCCTTCTAGTATTTCTCTTTACTCTTAACAAGGTTTGGATACTATGCCTTCTACTTTTGGGACCAATGAAAACCGGAAAAGATAACAAACTACTCGAACTCAGAATACATCCCAATACTGGACGGGAAAGCTATTATTTGGAAAGATTATGAAATCCTCAGACCTCAACTAATCTTTCAATGTACTCGGAAATTAGCGATGAGACAACGGCATTAATGGTTCACTTCCCTTTATCTCATATGAGATTACTTCTTGATCCGACGTAAAACATAAAAAGAAATCTATTGGAAACAGTTAACATTCATCATAGACAGACTAGGAGCATTAATATTTTGGGAACAGCTCTAAAGGTAATAGCAGGAACACCAGACTTTAATGATTTGAAGAACTTAAATTCCAGAAAAAAAGAATTAGCAATTCAATAAACAGGCAGGCTTCAATAAATTCAAAAGTTCGGGAGAAAATAAGTAAATTAACAGAGTCTGAAAATACCATCATTAAATTTGAAAAAGAGAAGCAGATTGAGACAGGCGAACTTTACCGAACTTTGCTCAATAGAAATAAATTTTATGATTTCGGAACTTGAGACTCTAATGTTGTCAATTACACTTGCAAAGATACAAATAGTGAATCCGGAAATTTTTTGATTCAGAGGATTTAAAGAAAATGGTAAATGGAAACACTCTGCAGGGCTAACCTTCCTTTATTTAATTGGAAAAAATCTTATGTTCTTATTAGATAATAATTTTTTACATTTCATTATTAAATACCCCAATCCTAGTTTCAATATTAAATTCGGGAAAAAAATAATAACGTCGCAGATTGCGGTAATAAAATAATACCAATCTAAAAGCACCGCCACGCTTACCTCCACATTCTGCAAGCAACTAAATTCGACAACCTGTGCCCAGAAGCTACCTCGGGGGGCATAGCACACTGTGACACCCCTCCCGGCTTACAACCGCTGGAGATAATCGATGACGGGATTATTATCGTAAATGAGGACACGGTCGTAATCCAAAAAAGAGAACGGCACCAACACAACAATCCCCGGAACTTTTTGTTGACGTTCGATGAGGAAATACAAAAAAATGGGTCTCTCAGAAACATTAGAAATATCGTCAAAAGACACCCCCGGCTCAGCAACCAACCACACTAAATATTCTGGTCATAAGAAAATTTGAGCATCCATACCTCCCAAAAATTGAACTTCGAAAATCTTCATCATATTGGGAGCATCGAGAGGAACATGAAATTATGGCCTATAATAATTACCACCCTATTTTCACCATCCTAGCCGCTATATTCGTCTGTTATAAAAACCCTTCCCCAAAAAAGGAGAAACAACAAAAAAGCAAGCATCGCTACGTAGTGTCATTGACACCCTGGGGAAAACCGGGGACGGCCTTCCCAACTGGGGGGGAGGGTTAACACATCCCCGGGTTGAAAGGTCATCGGCCTAAACCCGCATGGGCAGCAAACCTGCAACTATATTTCTGCTTCCCCTGCAATCGCTTCTCCGCGACAACGCTACACCCCGGACGTCGCGACGAACTTGATCCATGCAGATAATTGCTGACACAGCGATTATAGGTCAGGGCTAGCTTAGCGTAAGAACATTTTGTACTTTTAGCTTTAGTCTTTTACGAACAATAAACGGAATCGGTCGATTTTAATTATCATACTTAGCGACATCGCGCAAGTAAAGAAAAAATATTAACTTATAGGAAAAAAAAATTTTTTTTTGCGCTGTTAAATCCCTGTTTGGCCGATTGGCCAAATGTTTTGTTTAATAACTTCTGCGCGAATTAATGGATTTGAATGAAATTTTCAGCTTATGTTCATTATATTTTATTATTTTTTTTAATTTTTTTAAAAAAGTAAAACCATTCATTTATTGGCTTTAAGTGCAACCAACCTCAATTTAAATATTGGGGGGGAAAATTTGAACTAGTAAAAAAAGAACAAAAACCAAATTAGATAAAATAAATATAAAACTTTTAAAAAAAAATTTGGGGGCTCTAGCTATAAAGGCGTGGGAGATATAATTTTATTACTAACATTCGATAATGTTTTTTTAAACGATAACAAAGAGTTTGAAAAAACTGTTTCCATCCCATCAATTTTGGGTTCAGACGGGAAAACGGCACCGTCAGCAACTGGCCAGAGTGACCGGGAAAAAGCTATTCTGCTCCCGGGGGTATTCATAGATATTTCTGAAGCATTTGGGTAGAGTATGGCATGAAGGCCCCCACTTCTCAAATTATGCAAGCTGCTGCCACTCCAACTATATAACATCTTAGAAAGCTACATCAAAAGGGAAAAACATTTGCTGTCAATGTAATGACACCACGTTAGGACTGGTAAAATCACTGCTGGCGTCCCCCAAGGAAGCGTACTGGGACCAATCCTCCAACAATTTTTGCATCAGATATGCCTCTACCCTCTCCCCCAACCAAAAATGACAATCACAGCCAACCTTTCCCTTTACAAGCAAATGCTGCATCAACATTTGCTGACGAACCCCAAAAGGGGAGCAAACAATTTTTATAAC
>CAUIUS010000210.1:0-28660 GCA_961210405.1 Drosophila mercatorum | reverse complement strand
TTTAAAGGGGAGGCGAGAATGGACCAGCTGTTTAATACTTTTTGCAGCTGGCGCCATTGATTCGCCAGCAACAGCCTGATCGCTCGGCAGTAAAGTGGCCTGGTATCCGGCCACCTGCAATATGCTGAAAGAAATTAAAATTAAAATAATGTAAACAAACGGCTAACACAAACTTACCACTTACCTGAGGCTGTACGGCAGCCTCCACTCAGCTGCCCAAACCGAGCTGCACTTGACCAAGGGGCGGTGAAGATGCTCAAGAAAAGTCCAGCGATGAATATGACAATGTTCAGAAAGATCGGCGACAACATGACAAATAAATAAAAATTAATATATATAAAAATATATATAACAAACTAAATCTACTTGCCTGAGGCTGCGCTGCAGTCGCCACACAGCGCCCATGGTGGAGCTGCGATGTCCAGGACGATCGACGATGACATGGAAAATAAATAAACAAATAAAAATTAAAATATATAAAAATATTTATATAAATAACTAAATCTACTTACCTTAGGCTGCGCTGCAGCAGCCACACACCCGCCCAAGGTTGATCAGCATCTGACCTATGGCCACCGACGAAGTCCAGAAGATGTCCAGCGATGTCCAGGATGTTCGACGATGTCATGGAAAATTAATAAAAATACAGGGACCTACAAAAAAAAATTTGAAGTCTCTAGCTATTGTAAGTTCTGAGATCGAGGGTTCATACATACGGACAGACAGACAGACAGACAGACAGACAGACAGACAGACGGACAGGGCTAAATCGCCCTCGGCTTGTCTCCTGATCAAGAATATATATACTTTATGGGCTGCCACGCCTCCTTCTGCCTGTTACATACATTCACTTTTTCAACAAAAAATTATACCCTGAATTCCCATTTCAATGGGTTCAGGGTATAAAAATCTTAAAAATTTAAAAAATAAAGTGATTTAAAACTTAAAGCTATTAAATATCTTGTTATTTGCGTTTTTTTTAATTTTCAATTGTTTAGCCAATGCGCCATCCATGTTTCGATTCTATTGAACAGCTGATAATTAACAAATCATAGCGCCATCTATAGGAAATGTGTACACTAAAACTTGCGGGTTTGAGAATTTGCTAGATGCACGCAACTCAATGTGTATGTTTTATGTGTGCACATGTATAGGAAAACAATTTGCTTTGCGTTGCTGGCCACGTGTTTGGCCGATTGACCAAATGTTTTGTTTAATAACTTCTGCGCGAATTAATGGACTTGAATGAAATTTTCAGCTTATGTTCAACATATTTTATTACTTTTTTTCCCAAATTTTTTAAAAAATGTAAACCCATTGATTTATTGGCTTTGAGTGCAACTAACCTCAATTTAAATATTTGGGAAATTTGGAGCCGGTATCCAAAATTTAACAAAAACCAAAAATAGAAAAAATAAATATAAAACTTACGAAAAAATTGGAGACTCTGGCTATAAAGACGTGAGAGATATAATTTTATAACTAACATTCGATAATGTTTTTAATCGATAACATTAAAACTAAAATAGTTATCGACTTTTTAACAAACTCGATCTTTTCGTGCTATTCACGACCTACAAAAAATTTCGGTCTCCAGCTCTCATAGGTTCAGAGAAGACGCGTTCATACATACGGACAGACGGACGGATGGATAGACGGACATGGCTATATCAACTCGTCTTGTCTCCTGATCAAGAATATATATACTTTTTTGGGGCCCTTCTGCCTGTTACATACATTTCAACAAAACATTATACCCTGATTTCATTTTAAATGGGTTCAGGGATATTAAATAAATATGAATTAATATGTATTAATATGTACACAAAAAACACAAACAAAATATCACCCGAGGTCCGCTGCAGCCGCCATACAGCTGCCCAAGGCGGTCTATTCCTAACCAAAGATCACCGACGCCATCCAGGAAATGACCAACGATGATGATGAGGGCACCCAAAAAGAAATCCAGGATGACATGCGGCGACATGGCAAATAAATATATTTAATAAAATATATATATAAATATTAAAACACTACACTTATCTGAGGCTGCGCTGCAGCCCAAACAGCTGCCCAAGGCGGCACAAATCCGACCAATGATCACCGATGCCATCTAGGAAATGTCCAACGATGATGATGAAGCATCCAAAGAAATCCAGGATGACATGCGGCGACATGGAAAATAAATATATATTAGTTAAAAATATAAAAAAAATACACAAACAACACACTTACCTGAGGCTGCGCTGCAGCCGAAATACAGCTGCCCAAGGCTGCACCAAAACTCAACAAGAGCACCGGCGTCGTCCAAGAGATGTTAACGATGATGATGAAGGCGTCCAACGATGACCACGAAGACCGGCGACGCCAAGAAATCCATATACATTAGTATATGACCACACATTAATAATACATACACTTATCTTTACACAGCTACTCGGCGGTGCTGCCCTGACCAAGGGGGGACTACGATATGGCCGCAAGATGCTCCAGTGAAGTCCTCCAGATGCCCAGCAATTAAAAAGAAAGAAGAAAAAATAATATAAACATAACCTGACAATATACTTACCCGAGTATAGAACGCTGCCGCCCACGGCGGCCCATGACTGCGCCGATTCTAAGAGGGCGCACCTCAAAGCCCAGTGATGTCCAGAGATGTTCGGGGGCTGCAAAGAAAAAGAAGATTAAAATTTTCTTCAACAAAGCTGAGGATTGCGACAGGTATTTCTTTCGCATGTGGATGGTATGTGTGTGCGCCGGAAGCTAGCTGGCAAGGAGGCCCATGCACCATGAGAGCCGCCGATTCCCCACACCAAATCCTAAAATAGCTGCAAAAAAAAAAAAATTATTGTATAAATTAATGTAAAAATAATGTTAGTTAAGTTTATTTATTGTTGGTAATTAAGTCGCTGTTATTGTTACCGTCCACACCTCCAGCCCACCCCCTTGTTATTTCTTGTTATTTACTAAAAATGGGAAATTAAACAAGTAAAAAACCCAAAACAATTAACAATTGAAGCAAGCAAGGGGTAAAGTGCATAAAGAGTTTTCTTAACTAAAGTGACTGCAAATAAAGTTCGCCGCATAAAAGAAGGCAACGAATTCAACGAATTAAAGAATGACAGCCAATTACGAACCAGACGACTCCATGAAGATGCTACTCGGGATGGGGCGAGCCAGCTGGACAGAGGAGCCACGACAATCAGCCGCAGCAGCGGCAGAAATTGAACACTAGAAAACGGTGAGTGTATCGTGTCTGTACTGTCCCTGACAGATTAGATGGCCCAACCATCGTTCTTTTAAAGAAACGGCCGATGAAGCCAGCATGGCATTTTTGGGGGAGATTTTCCTTGGTTCTGGGCCCCCAAAAAAAAGTCCAAAAGAAAGCCTAAAAAAAACACCAATACAAGCAGTGCGCGCGAGAAGTCCACTGCTTGCAACATTCGCACGTCAACAAAGCAGGAGGGGGAGAGAACGAAACTCGAAAATTTCACAACCACATAAACAACACCAACCAACATGCCGCTCGCTAATTTAAGACGAACAACACTTTCCTGCAACGAATGAAACCGAAGAGCCACAAAACTGAAAGAGAAGGCAGAACTAAACAACACATACACACACACACACACACACACACATAAATTGACTGACTTGACTGATGCTGAAAAAGCTCACACAAATACAAACGTAAACTTATGCAAGCAAATACAAATATGTGCGAAGCGCAAGCACTAGCACAAGCCCAATACACACAAAAGAGCAGCAACAATAAAAAAAACCCATTCACAACATTACCAGTGGAAGAGGGGCCACTACATGACATTGAGACCATAACAGAAGAATAACTGACAATCAATGTCCAACAACAACAACAAAAACAATAGCAGTCAAAAAGGCCCCCAAAAAACAGAACAGCCGGGTTTCGCATGGCGCAGATCACATTCGTCGCAAGCTGGACGCAGCAGCAGCAATAACAGATGCAAAGTCGATGGCTGAAAGTCCCCAAGCAAATCAGCAACAAAATTCGAGCCCAGAGATGGCTTATCGATAAAATATCGACCACCAAGCCGAATGCCAGACCGGCACAAGTAACGAAGGCGCCAACAACACAATACGTTACGCGACTAAAAAACCGAGAAGTTGCTAAAACCCGAGTAATCGGTCGGATTTAACATAATCTATAGCCCAGCGCTCGAGGCCGGAGGTGGTGTTGCCCCGCCGCTCCCCCAACACATTTCAATCGCGAAACCCATTGTACACCGAGACAGACTTATTGAAATAAATTAAAGTGAAAAAAAAGCAAAAAAATTTTTTTAAATTCTAAATGGGAAACATATAAAATATAAAATAAAAATTAAAAGGAACCCAAAAAAAAAAAAAAAAATTTTTAAAAAAAAAGTGAATAAAATATATTTTTATATATATCTGGCGAACATATACTGGTGACGGGTTTTTTTGTGACGAAAAAAAAGAACAACAACTATATGATGGCAGCCAACTATAATTTGACGACCCAGGAACTGTACTTGGGATGAGCGAGCCCACGGCCAGAGGAGGCCAAAATCACCCACCGCAGCCGCGGCTGAAGCTGAACTTTGGGAAGCGGTGTATCGTATCCATACTGTTGATTCAGACGAATCGACCCCCCGTTCTTCGACACAACGGCAAAGCCTTGCCTTGCTGGAGGAGATGGTATCCTAGAGAGGCTACTTAAGGGTCTCCAGAAGGCGCCGAAAAAGCGCCAGAAAAGGCGCCAAAAGTAGCGTCAGGCGCCACAAAAAGGAGGAGAAAGTGATAAAAAGTCACTCTCACCAACACACGGGAAGTGTCAAAGAGAGGCAGCCACCTCTAGAAATTCCCCTTTCCCCTCACTCACACTAACACACTAGCCCAGCCTCAGCCAGCATTAAGAGAGGCCACACGACATGCAGTGCAGCCAGAGAGCGCACTTTTCCAGCCTCAACAGCAAACACACAAATAAAGCCGACACAAATACTTACATGCATCGCATGAAGCCGAAAAACGCGCACACACATACACAGCCACTACAAATAGATCAAAGACTAAATAAAGAGAAAATAAGGCAGCAGCACTAAACCACACATATACATACAGAAACACTCTCTTGACTGACGCTGCAAACGCAAAGACAAATACAAATACAAACGTAAAGACTGCCGATACACTGACGAACGCAATTAAGAGCGCCTATACAAATACCAAAGAAAACGTAATGACGAAAGCGCTCACAATGATCACTAATACAGATACAAACACAAAAGCAACTACAAATACGATCGTAAGCGCAAGCGCAATGACAATTATGGCAACGAGTAGCATTAATTTAATTTCTAAGGTGCCACCATTGCTCCCACACGAACTGCCACAAGCAATGGCAGCTCCAGCAAATTCACCTCCATGGCACTCGCCATTGATGCGTAGATGTGGCGAAATGGACGAGTCCGAGGAAGAAAATCTTTCTGACCCGGACTCGCCATTCCAAACGCCACAATCAAAGCGATTACGCCAAGAGGCTGCAGATGAGAGTCAAGCAGAGGCGGCAGCAACAGCAGCTACAGCTACAGCAGCAGCAGCATCAACAACAACAACAGCAGCCAGAGCAGCAGCAGCAGCACAACAACAGCAGCCAGAGCAACAACAACAGCAAGAAATTGAGCAGCAAATGGATTGCCAGCCGCCAGCTGAGCAGAGCAGCAACAGCAGCCGCAATAGATAACAATAACACCCCGAAAAAGTACCACTGCTGGATAACTGCAAAACAATCCAGCAGTTGGGAAATTCATCACAAGAACAAGCTAATGATGGTCTGCGTATAGAATGGGTAATATAAACATACGAGGCCCTCTGGAGATTTTTAAAAAAAGATGGCACCCACTTTACACACCAACACCCAGCCAGAGGGGTATAGGTGTGCATTAAGCACTTTCCCACTTACCCCGAATGGCTTGGCGCGGCTAATAGATCTCGAATGAGATACGTTACGTTAAAAACGAAAAAAACGTTTCAGGGGCAAGCCTGTGAACGTGTTCGAGGTGGATTGCACCCCAAAAGGGAGGGCAGCCATCCCCCATCCGGGAGCCCAGCTAAGCGGGAGGATGAGGGGAGAGGATATGCCGATCGATGCCATCCCCTTTCAGGCATTTGGGCCCCGAAAAACTACAAAATGTTGCTAATGCTAATTTTAAAAAATAATAGCAACTAAAAATAAATTACACTGCAGCACGGCTAAGCATGAGCTAACATATAGCCGTATAGTGCGGGCGGAGGAACCATAAAACGCCAGAAAAGGCACCATCTGGTCAAGACAATGGCCCCCATAAACAGCAGAAAACAAGCAGCGGCAAAAACAACAACTTCCCCGGCGAGGATCGAGTCCCCCCGTCGCGCGGCCAATAGGACAAAAACGTTTTATAAACCTAAAAAAGGCCTCTTCGACCGAACCGAAATGCTGGAAAGGAGCGTAAGCCCCAGCGCAAGGACCCCGGGCCCGGGGAGAGCATCGGCCACGAACAGCAACATCCATGAAAAAATGGCGCGCATCGAGAAACTGCCAGCAGCAAATTCGCGATGCACTGGAAAGGAAGGCGTCAACAAGCCCCGGGATCCACAATTGGCATCATAACAGCGACGCCAATAAGCAGCCGAAATCCTGCCGAGGGGGTTTTTGAGTCCCAGCAGCAGCTGAGGACTGCAAACAATGGAGGCCGACACCAGACCCCGAAGACGAATCAGCACCGAGGATCAGATGCTGAAGGCCTCGAGCTGAACATGTAATGTTCAGCCAGGACGAGAAGGGACCAGCTGTTTACTTTTGCAGCTGGCCCCATTGATTGCCAGCAACAGCCTGATCGCTCGGGAGAAAGTGGCCTGACCCGGCCACCTAAATTGCAAAGAAAAAATTAAAATAATGTAAAAAACCTAACACAAACTTACCACTTACCTGAGGCTGTACGGCAGCCTCCCCCACTCCCCAAACCGGAGCTGCATTGACCAAGGGGCGGTGAAGATGCTCAAGAAAAGTCCAGCGATGAATATGACAATGTTCAGAAAGATCGGCGACAACATGACAAATAAATAAAAATTAAATATATAAAAATATATATAACAAACTAAATCTACTTGCCTGAGGCTCGCTGCAGTCGCCACACAGCTGCCCATGGGGAGCGGATGTCCGGGACGATCGACGATGACATGGAAAATAAATAAACAAATAAAAATTAAAATATAAAAAAAATATTTATATAAATAACTAAATTACTTACCTTACGCCGCACGCCACACACTCCCCAAGGTTGATCAGCATTGCCCTTTGGCCCCCGACGAAGCCCAGAAGATGCCCAGCGATGTCCAGGATGTTCGACGATGTCGGAAAATTAAAAAAAAGGGGGACCTACAAAACAAAATTTGAAGTCTCTAGCATTGTGTTCAATCGAGTTCATACATACGGACAGACAGACAGACAGACAGACAGACGGACAGGGGTAAATCGACTCGGCTTGTCTCCCCGATCAAGAATATATATTTTAGGGGTCTGCCACGCCCCCTTTTGCCTGTTACATACATTTCAAAAAAATTATACCCCGAATTCCCCTTTTCAAAGGGTTCAGGTATAAAAAACTCAAACAACGTATTCCTGAGGCGCGATGCAGCCGCCAAACACTGCCCAATGCAGCACCAAAAACCAAAGAGCGCCGGCGTCGTTTAAAAAATGTCTAACGATGATGATGAAGACGTCCAACGATGACCACGAAGAAATCCATATACATTAGTTTTGAACACACAAAATACAACACTTACCTTTACACAGCTACTCCGGGGGTGCCTGCCCTGACCAAGGGCGACTACGATATGCGATGTCCATCGACGCCCTCCAGTGAAGTCCTCCAGATGCCCAGCAACTAAAAGAAAGGAGAAAAAAAAAAATATAAAAATAACCTGACAATATACTTACCCGAGATAGAACGCGCCGCCACACGGCGGCCCATGACTCCCGATCTGCACCAGAGGGCGCACCTCCCATGATGTCCATAGATGTTCGGGGGCTGCAAAGAAAAAAAGAAGATTAAAATTTTCTTCAACCAAAGCTGAGGATTTTGGGCAGGGCTTTACGCATGTGGATGTATGTGTGTGCGCCGAAGGTAGGCGGCCCATACCATGAGAGGGCCCATTCCCCCAAACCCAAATCCAAAATAGATGCAAAAAAAGAAAAATTTTTTGTATATAAATGTAAAAAAAAATTTTGTTAAGATTATTTATTGTTAGTAATTAAGTCACTGTTTTTTACCCCCGCGCCGGCGCGCCAACTCGAACAACTCGAACAACAGCGTCACGCCATTATACCCATGAATAGTCGAACGCCATGCCAGATGCCAGACCCGGGACAAACAACCCATGTAACGAAGGCGCCAACAAAAAACAAAGTTACCCATTTAAAGGCCGAGACCAGTTGCTAAAAAACCCACGAAGAGTAATCTTTCCCGGACCGTGATCACCCGTTCCCCAGCGCCCGTTTCCCAATCCTTTGTCGAATCGCAAGCGCAGCGGCCGAGGGTGGAGGTGGAGTGCGCTGTCCCTCGCTATACCCCCCCGCCGCAATCCAACCGCTGACAGGCCTCACCAAACATACACACGAGAGAAAAAAATCTTGAAAATTAAAATAAAGTGATTTAAAATTTAAAAAGCTATTAAAAATCTTGTTATTTACTAAAAATGGGAAATTAAACAAGTGAAAATCAAATAAATTTAACAATTAAAGCAAGCAAGTGCAAAAAGTGTTTTTTATCCCCGAACCCATTGAAAATGGGAATTCGGGGTATAATTTTTTTGTTGAAATGTATGTAACAGGCAGAAGGAGGCGTGGCAGACCCCAAAAAATATATATATTTTTGATCGGGGAGACAAGCCGAGTCGATTTAGGCCTGTCCGTTTGTGTCCGTCTGTCCTTTCGCCCGTCCGCCCCGTCTGTCCGTCTGTCTGTCCGTATGTATGAACGCGTCGTTCTCAGAACCTATAAGAAGAAATTATAATTATAAGAGACTTAAAATTTTTTTTGCAGGTACGTGAATAGCACGAAAAGATCTAGTTTGTTAAAAAAGTTGATAACTTTTTTGGTTTTAATGTTATCGTTTAAAAAAACATTATCGAATGTTCCTTATAAAATTATATCTCCACGTCTTTATAGCTATAGCCCCCAATTTTTTTTTGTAAGTTATATATTTCTTTTATCTTTTTTTTGATTTTTTTAAATTTTTGGATACCGGCTCCAAATTTCCCAAAATTTAAATTGAGGTTAGTTGCACTCAAAGCCAGTAAAATTAATGGGTTTACTTTTTTAAAAAATTGTAATAAAATATGATGAACATAAGATGAAAATTTCATTCAAATCCATTAATTCGCGCAGAAGTTATTAAACAAAACTTTTGGCCAATGGGCCCAAAAACACGTGCCCAAACAACGCAAAGCAAATTGTTTTCCTATACATGTGCAAAATACACACATAAAATTTTTGAGTTGCGTGCATCTAAAAAACTCAAACCCGCAAGTTTTAGTATACACATTTCCAATAGATGGCGCTATGTTTTGGGAATTTATCAGCTGTTCAATAGAATCAAAACATGGATGGCGCTATGCTATCGAACCATAGATGGCGCTATTGGAAAAACAATTGAAAATTAAAAAAAAGAAAAAATAACAAGATTTTTAATAAAGCTTTAAGTTTTAAATCACTTTATTTTAATTTTCAAGATTTTTATCCCTTTTGAACCCATTGAAAATGGGAAATCGGGGGTAAAAATTTTTTGTTGAAATGTGAATGTATGTAACAGGCAGAAGGAGGCGTGGCAGACCCATAAAGTATATATTTTTTTATCGGGGAGAGAAGCCGAGTCGATTTAGCCCTGTCCGTCTGTCTGTCTGTCTGTCGGTCTGTCTGTCCGTATGTATGAACGCGTCATTCAGAACTTACAATAGCTGGGGCGCGCATATCGAGTTTTTTTCAGAAATTGAAAACTGTGATCGTTTTATTGTTGTCGATTAAAACGAAAATTAAATTCGCTTAAATTCTATCTAATTCCCCCCCCCCCTTCGCCTCAATATTTGTAACTCCCTTATATCAAATACTGAGACTTGTGCTTTGGCAAAACTACATATGGATGACATGATCACCCCCAAACAAATTTAATCAAAATCTTGGTTTTGAAAAAAAATAAAAAATTTTTCCCCCTAGCATTGCCAGAAAAGCAGCCAAAGAACGGGTGACGCAACGACTTGCGCTTGTGTATGCGTGCGCCTTTATGTGTGGTTTGTTTTTTGGGAAGAAAGTACATATGCATGTGTATATAAAAAAAACAAAGAATGCTTGGAAGGCGGTTCTTCGCAGGGTTCAGGGTACACCCCAGTCGAGCGGTCTCGACTAGAGTTTTTTTTTCTTGTTTTTAACCAAAGTGACTGCAAATAAAAATTCGCCGCATAAAAGAAGGCAACGAATTCCCAAAGAATTAAAAGATGACAGCCCAAAAACAACCAGACGACTCCATGGAATTCTACCCCGGGGGGGGGCGAGCCAGCTGGACAGAGGAGCTGCCGACAATCAGCCGCAGCAGCGGCAGAAATTGAGACACTAGAAAACGGTGAGGAAAGTGTCTGTACTGCCCCCCCCATATTCAGATGCGCCCAACTCATCGTTCTTTTAAAAAAACCCAGAAGCCAGCAAGCATTGGGAGGGAATTTTCTCCCTTGGGGTAGGAAATTTTGGGGGGCCCCCCAAGGCGCCAAAAAAAACGGCGCCGGGCGCGTTGCCGGGCCCCCAAAAAAATAAAGGGCCCCAAAAAAAAACCTTTAAAAAGGGAGCGAAAGTCCACACACATTTTGCACGCCAACAAAGCAGTGCGGGGAGGGGAAAAACCCAAAGTTTCACCCCCCAATCACTAAAAAACCCCCCAAAACCCCCAAATGCTCGCTGCTGAAAAAGGGCGCATTGCCCAATCACGAAAAAAATACAACCAAAAACATTAAACGAAAGTATTCCCCGCAAGAATGAAGGAAGACCCGGCCGGGAAAAAAGGGAAAGGGAGAACTAAAAAAAACAACACACACACACACAAAAACGACGCTTGCTGGAAAAGTCACAAAAACAAAAGAAAAAACCCAAAAAAAAAACAAAATGCGCGCAAGAACAAATGCAAATACCCCCAAACACCACTAAAAAACACAAGCACAACCCCCAAAAAACACTAGAGCAGCAAATATAAAAAAATTTTTTCAAAAATTGGGGGTAACCCATATGACATTGGCCATAACAGACGAACAACTGACAATTAATGCCCAAAAAACAAAAAAAACAACAGCAACCAAACGGCCCCAAAAACTAGACACGCCGGGTTCCCGGCGCAGATCACATTCGTCGCAAGCTGGACCAGCAGCAGCAAAAAGATGAAAAGTCCAGGGTATAATGTGCCACAAGCAAATAGCAACAACAATATCGGGAGTCCAGAGATGGCTCTAGGGCCACCATTGCTGAACCCCTAGCTCAACCAATGGCAGCCTAGCAAAATTTCGGCAATCGCCATTGAAACGCAGATGGGCAAATGGATGAGTCCGAGGAGGGTAAATTTTCGATACGGACACTTCAGAACCCCAAAAATTTAAAAGCGAATAGCTAGAGGCTGAGAGGGGGGTTAGGCAGCGTCAAAAACAGCAGCTGCATCTACAACAACAACATCAAAACAGCAGCAAAAAAAACATCAAAAACAGCGCAGAAAAAACGCAAATAGAGATTTAGTTTTTTTATATATATATATATATTTTTTTATATATATTAATTTTTATTTATTTTTATTTATTTGCTGGTGGATCTTTCTGACATCGTCATATTCATCGCTGGATTTTTTGATCATCGCCCTTTCCCCCTTGGCGGCGCCCGGTTTGGGGTTGAGTTCCGGCTGCAGTCCCCTCAGGCAAGAGATCTTTTTTTATATTTTTTTTATATATATTAATTTTTATTTTTTTGGGCCCGTTGTGTGATCTTTTAACATTGTTATTTCATTGCTGGACTTTTCTTGAGCACTTACCCCCCCTTTGGGTAAAGTGGCCCGGTTTGAGTTGAGGGAGGCTGCAGTACAGCCTCGGTAAGGGAAAGTTTGTGTTAGCCGTTTGCATGGCCCCGAACATTACTATGTTCAGCTCGAGAGCCTTCAGCATCTGATCGCTGGGTGCTGATTCGTCTTCGTGGATCGGGTGTCGGCCTCCATTAGGCGTCCTTATTGGCTTTTGGCGTCGCGTTGCTGATCCCAAATTTTTCCCGGCGTTTTTACGTACCCCTTTCTAGTGCATCGCGAATTTGCTGCTGGCAGATTGCTCGATGCTGCGCCATTTCTCATGGATGTTGCTGTTCGTGGCCGATGCCCCCTGGCCGAGGTCGTTGCGCGGGGGCACGCCCTTCCAGCATTTCGAGTTCGGTCGAAGGGGGCCATTTTATGGCTTAAAAGCGTTTTCGTCCTATTAACAGCGACGCCGCCGACGGGGGGACTGGACCCTCGCCGAGGAAGGCTGTTGTTGTTGTTCCCCTTGTGTTTGCTGCGTTGATGGGGGCCATTGTCTTGCCCAGATGGTGCCTTTCGGCTTTTTTGGTTGCTCGCCACCATATACGGCTATAGAGCTCATGCTTAGCCGTGCTGCATGTTTTTTTTTAGTTGTCTATTATTTTTAATATTAGATTAGAAAATTTTTTGTAGATGTCTTTGTTTTTTAGATTTGCTTTTGGGTTAATTTCAAAAAGCCATTTTTTTGTTTGTTTTTGTTGTTTTTATACCCTAACCATTGAAATTCGGGGTATAATTTTTTTGTTGAAATGTGAATGAAACAGGGGGGAGGCGGGCAGCCCCCAAAAGATACATATTCTTGATCGGGGAGACAAGCCGAGTCATTTAGCCCTGCCTTTGTTGTTGTCCGTCCGCCCGTCCGTCCCCGTATTTTGGCGGGCGTCGTTCTCAGAACCTCCCCAAAGCTAGAGATTAAAATTTTTTTAGGTAGGTTCCTTATCCCGAAAAGATCGAGTTTGTTTCAGAAATTCGATAACTGTTATCGTTTTATTGTTATAGTTTAAAAAACGAAAATCTAAATTGTTAAAATTCTATCAAATTCATTTTTCTAGCTAGATTCAAATTTTGAATTTAGTGTTATTAAGCCTTACGTTTTCGGTTTTTTTTAAAATTTTGGGGCCCACGCCCCTTCGCCTCAAATTTGTAACTCCCGTATATAAATTAGAGATTTGTGTTTTGGCACTCCTATGTATGACATGATTACGCCCAACAAGTTTGACAAATCGTTCGTCTAGAAAAAGGTTTTTAAAAATTTTAAATTTTCCCCATAACATTGGATGCAAATAGCAGCCAAAGAACAGCTGACGCAAGACTTGCGTTTGTGTATGCGTGCGCCTGTGTGTGTGTGTTTTTTTATGTTTTGCTTGTAATGAACGTACATATGCATGTGTATAAAAAAGAAATGAAGAATGTTTGGGAATAGCGGATTTTCCCGGGGGTTCAGTCGAGCGCAGCGAGCGGTCTGACTAGAGTTTTTTTTCTTGTTTATTTTGTATTTGCGCCTGTCGTGCTTCCGTCTCAGCGCTTTGCCCTTTAGCAGCTTTATAAGATTGCAGTCTGGACGGCTTTGTAGACAGGACAGCCCTTATAGCTACAAATATGCTCGCCCCCCAATTAGCGAAAGGGGGCGCCTGTTTAGATTTAGTGTAGGCGGTCGAAGCGTGCCTTCTGCCCTTCATACATCTAAATTCCCCCTAAATAGTTTTTCTTCCCCAAATCCCTGACAGCGATGAATCGATCGGCTTAGCTTGCCCGCCCCTCACGCCGCCCCTTGCTCTGTGAGCTCCGGGATGCGGTGGGCCAACCTTTTTTAATCCCTCGAACACTTTCACAGGCTTCCCCAAAACGTTTTTACGTTTTTAACGTAACGTATCTCTTTCCCCGAGATCAAGGCGCCTTAACCTTTCAAGGGGTAGAGGGGTGAAGGGCTTAATGCCCCCCCATACCCCTCTGGCTGCGCTGTTGGTGTGTATGCAAGGGGGTGCCATCTTTTTTAAAGCCCCATGATGGCCCGTATTTTTGCTATTTCGCATTCTATACGCAGACCATCATTAGACATTGTTCTTGTGATAAATTTTCCCCAACTGCTGGATTGCTTTGCAGTTTATCCAGCAGTGGTATTTTTGCGGCACGGGTGTTATTGTTATCTACTTGGGTGCGTTGCGCCGCTGTGGGGGCGGCAACCATTTGTTTTAAATTTCTTGCGTTGTTGTTGCCTGGGCTGTTGTTGTGTGCTGCTGCTGCTCTGGCTGCTGTTGTTGTTGTTGATGCTGCTCCCAGCTGTAGCGCGTTGCTGCCGCCTCTTGACTCTCATCTGCAGCCTCTTGGCGAAATCGCTTTTAATTGTTTTGGAATGGCGAGCCGGGTCAGAAAGATCTTCTTTGGACTTCCCCATTTCGCCACATCTCCCATCAATGGGAGTGCCATGGAGGGAATTTGCGGACCCGCCATTGTTTGGGGCAGTTCGTGGGGGAGCAAGGGTGGCCCTTTGGGAAATTAAATTAATGCTACTCGTTGCCATAAATTGCACGCTTTCGCTTAGTCGATTTGTAGTTGCTTTTGTGTTTGTATCTGTATTAGTGATCATTTGACGCGTTTGTCATTACGTTTTCTTTTGGGATTTGGGCGCTCTTTAAAGCGTTCGTCGTGTATCGGAGTCTTTCGTTTGTATTTTATTTGCTTTTCGTTTGCAGCGTGTCAAAGAGTGTTTCTGTATGTATATGTGTTTTAGTGCTGCGCCTTATTTTCTTATTTAGTCTTTGATCTATTTTTGTGGCTGTGTATGTGTGCGCGTTTTGGCTTCGCGATGATGTAAGTATTTGTGTCGGTTTTATTTGTGTGTTTGCTGTTGAGGCTGGAAAAGTGCGCTCTGGCTACTGCATGCGGGCCCCTTTTTAATTGCGGGGGTGGGCGGGAAAAGGGGGGAATTTCTAGAGGTGGCTGCCTCTCTTTTACACTTCCTGTGGTTTGGGGATTTTTCATCACTTTTCCCCCCCTTTTTGTGGCGCCTGACGCTACTTTTGGCGCCTTTTCTGGCGCTTTTTTTGGCGCCTTCTGGGGCCCCTTGAGCTCCGGCCATCTCCTCCAGCAATGCCAGGTGGCCGTTGTGCGAAGGACGGGGGGGTCGAAACGTCTGGGTGAAGTATGGATGATCACGCCCCAATGTCTCACTTCAGCGCGGTGCGGTGGGGCGTTTTCGGCCCTCGGCCGTGGGCTGCTCATCCCCGTGTTCCATGGGGTCGTCAAATTATAGTTTGCCATCTATAGTTGTTTTTCTTTTTATGCGCCAAAAATCCAGTCACCGTATACCCAGTATATATAAAAATATATATTTATTACTTTTTTTTTAAAAAATTTTTTTTTTTTTATTTATTGGCTTCACTTTGAATTTTTATTTTATATTTTTTATGTTTCCCCTTTAAATTAATAAAAAAAAATTTTTTGCTTTTTATTCACTTTAATTTTTTTTCAATAAAACCTTCTCGGGTACAATGCGGTGTTCGCGATTGAAATGTGTTGGAGGAGGCCGCGCGCCCCACCTCCGGCCTGACAGCGCCGAGGTATAGATTTGTTAAATCCGACCGAACCTAGGGTTTGGAACTTCGGTTTTGTTCGCGAAAGTATTTGGGTTGGGTTCGTTTTTTGCCGGTCTGGCATTCAGGCTCGGGGGTCGAATTTTTTCGATAAGCCCTTCAGGACTCCAGATATTGTTGTTCGATTTAGCTTTTGGGGCTTTCAATCGACTTTGATCTAGTCTGCTGCGTCCAGCTTGCGACGAAATTTACCGGGCCCTGCGAATCCAGGCGTGTGTAGTTTTTGGGGGCCTTTTTGACCGGGTTTTTGTTGTTGGGATTGATTGTCAAATGTTCGTCTGTTATGGTCTCAAAGTCAAAAAAGGGCCTCACCTTACTGGGAAAAGTTTTGAAGGAGACATTTGTGTTTAGATTTTTTTTATTTGTTGGTGCCTAGTGTGTATTGGGCGGCTTTGCTTGCCGGGGGATTTGATTTTTGCTTGCGCTTTCGCCCTATTTGTATTTTCTTGTAAGTTTAACGCGAATTTATTTTTTTTGTGTATGTTTTTTATTCGCCCTTTCTTTCAGTGGCTGTGCGCGCGTCTTTCGGCTTCATTCGTTGCAGGGGATTGTTCGTGTTAATGTTTGTGTTTGTGTGTAGTGTCTTGGGGTTGGGCAAGTGCGCGCCCTTTTAAACTACGAGGAGAGTTGGGTTGGGTATTTTAAAGTGGTGAAACTTTTAGTTTGTTCTCTCCCCACGCTTTTTTGGCGTGCGAATTTTGCGACAGTGTGTATTGGTTGAGGCTTTTTTTGATTTTTTTGGCGGCAGCCGACGCCACTTTTTGGGGCGGTTTTTTTGGGGCCTTTTTTTTGGCGCCTTCTTGGGGCCCCCCAATTAGCCTATCCAAGGGGAATATCTCCCCCCAACAATGCAGTGGCTTCATCGGCCGTTTCGTTAAAGAAGATGATTTGGGGGATCTGAATCTGTCAGGGGCAGTACAGACACGATACACTCACCCTTTTCAGTGTTCAATTTCGGGGCCGCGGCGTTTCGGCCTCCTCTGTCCAGCTGGCTGTCATCCAGTACTCTATGGAGTCGTCGGTTTGTAATTTGGGTGTCATCTCTTTTAAATTTGTTGCCTTCTTTTGGGCGAACTTTTTTTTGGGACTTTAGTTAAAAACACTTTATATTTCTTGCTTCAATTGTTAATTGATTTGATTTTCACTTGTTTAATTTCCCATTTTTTTAAATAACAAGATTTTTAATAGCTTTAAGTTTTAAATCACTTTATTTTAATTTCCAAAATTTTTTCTCTCTGGTATGCTTGGTGAGGCCTGTCCCGGGCTCACGGTTGGGTTTCGGCGGGTGGGTAAGCGAGGGCAGCGCACCCACCTCCCCCCCGAGCGCCGCCGAGTCGACAAAGGATTGAATCGGGGGCTGGGCGAACGATGATCACAGGTCCCAATGATTACCTGGACAAAAGCATTTGGGGGGGTTTGGGTGGAGGGGTGACAGAAAATAAAAGATTAATTACTAACAATAAATAAACTTAACTAAAATTTTTTTTAAAAAATTTTACAATAATTTTGTTTTCTCTTTTTTTCAGCTATTTTAGGACTTGGGTGGGAAAAGGCGGCACTATGGTGCATGGGCCTCCTTGGCGGGTTCAGGAAAACATAAAATCCCAACGTAAGTATGCACCTGCGCAACCTCATTTGTGAAGAAAATTTTAATCTTCTTCTTATTCTTTGCAGCCTGAAATCTGGAATATGGGAGGTGCGCCCCTCTGGGGCAGATCGGGCGTAGCCCCCGGGGTGGCGGCAGGTTCTATACTCGGGGAAGTATATTGTCAGGTTATGTTTATATTATTTTTTTTTTTCTTTCTTTTCAATTGCTCACAGGGCCAAAATTAATTCATATTTATTTATTTTCAAGTTTTGGCTTTTTTATGGACTTTATTGTACATCAGGGTTCATTGGGGATCCTTTTGGGGAGCGTCTGTGCCCATTGGTCGGTGGGGGGTCGCATTTAAAAATGACCCCGGTATGCAATTGAATTTATTTTTGCAAAATGAAGTTTTGGTTGTTTTGTATTTGCAGGTGGCCATTATCCGGCTCCACTACTGCTCCAGATGGCAGGCTGTTGGGCGAATCAATGGAGCTAGTTTCGAAAGCAATTAAAACTGGTCCATTTTTATCCTACGGCGAACATGGTGAGTTCAGCTTGAGAGCCTTCAGCATCTGGTCATCTGGGGAATCCGGGCCCGATGTTGGCCATCATCATTGGCAGACGCAACCGCTGTAGGTTGGCCAAAGGGCCCCCGAGGGTTGGGCTCCAATGGGCGGTGCTACTTGCCATGGAGGATCGGGCGCTGCTCCAGCCTACCCCTTTCCAGTACAGATAGATAAAACAAAGTGCGCGTTTCCCGCGCATATTGATGCTGATGGGGGATTTTCTCGGTCGAGGTTCTTGCGCGAGGCCCCCTTGCCAACGTTGTGGGTCCCCAAAGAGCCATCTTGTATGGCTTATGTCTTCGCCTTCGATATTTTTTCAGCAGCAACTGTAGCACGTATAAAGGGGCTGGTGCCGCTGTGGCTTTTGGCGTTGATGATGGTGATGAGGTCATTAGGCCAGTAGTGCCCTAACTGGCGTTATTGGGGATATGTCACCACCTTACGACTAAACATTGGCTGATGTTTTGCCGTGCTGGAGGAGATTTCTAAATTTGTTTTAGTTTTTTTATTATTGTTTTTATTGTAAGAATTTGCCACATTCTTTAGATTTTCCCAATTGATGTACTTTTGTTTCTTGTTTTCAATAAAGTCCTTTGTGATTGCTTGTTTATGTTTATTTTTTTTTTTATTTGGCCCCCCCGCGTTCTGCCTCATCTGTTTCAGCTCTTTTGGGAGCCATAACCCGTAGCCGGGCCTAGTTTAGGCAAAAGCCCCTTTAGCTGCAATATGCTCGCCCGCAATTAGCGCCGGGGGTGCCCGCCGGTTTGTTGGGGTCGTGATGGCATTGCCTTTTTTTGCATTTAAATTGGCGCCTAATAACGTGTGCCCAAATGCCTGGGCGATGCATTGGGGAGGGTCGATTGGGGGCCGCCCTCGACCCCCCACTCCGTCCGCTTGCTGGAACAGTATTTGCGTGGCTGCCCCAGTTTGGGGGAGCTCAACCCAAAAAAGTTTACTGGCTTGCCGTGAAACGCTTTTTTGTTTCGTAAAGGGCCAGCCGTTCATTTAACGCGCCTGACATTCAATGGGGGGGATGGTGGATTTCTTATTGGTGGGGGGAGTTGAGTGCCGTCTTCATTCAAGACGCCTGAGGGCCTCATATGTGGACATGCTGTCGCCTCCACACGGGCCATCATTTCCCCGTACGGGCTCTAAATTTGCCGCTGGATTACTTTTAGTTTGCCAAAATTCCCGGGTAAATGCCAATAAAAAATTTTTTGTAAAAACTCAAGAACCACCAAAAACCCACCACCTGAGGGGCGCTGCAGCTAAACGGGCCCCAAAGGGAGCACCATAACACCAAAAGCGCCGGGGTCGTCCCAAAAGATGTCTTACGATGTGATGAAGAGTCCAACGATGACCACGAACACCGACGACGCCAAGAAATCCATATACATTAGTATATGAACACATTAATAATCATACACTTCCTTTTCACGGCTACCCGGCGGTGCCTGCCCCGACCAAGGGGCGACCACGATATGCCGCAAGATGTCCATCGAGCCCCAGATGCCCAGGAAGTCCTCCAGATGCCCAGCAACTAAAAAGAAAGAAGAAAAAATAATATAAACATAACCTGACAATATACTTACCCGAGATAGAATGCTGCCGCCACACGGCGCCATGACTGCGCCGATCTGCTCCCGAGGGGCACCTCCAAAAGCCCAGTGATGTCCCTAGATGTTCGAGGTGCAAAGAATAAGAAGAAGAAGATTAAAATTTTCTTCAACCAAAGCTGAGGATGGAGAGGGGCATACTTACGCATGTGGATGTATGTGGGGCGCCCGAAGCTAACTGCAAGGAGCCCATGCCCATGAGAGGGCCCATTCCCACACCAAGTCCTAAAATAGCTGCAAAAGAAAACTAAAATTGTATATATTATGTAAAAAATTTAGTTAAGTTTATTTATTGTTGGGAATTGGGCACTGTTATTGTTATCGTCCACACCTCCAGCCAACACTCCCCATGGCGCGCCAACTCGAACAACAACTGTCACGCCATTATCCCGATGAATAGTCGAGATGCCGCCCGGGAAAAACCCCGAAAAAGGGCCCCAAAAACAACAAAACCCAAAGGCAAAAAGGTTGCTAAAAAACCAAAAAGAGTAATCTTGACCGGGGCTCTTCGCCCACCCCCATCCTTTGTCGACTCGCGCCCCCGGGGGGGTGGGGGGGAGGCGCTGCCTCGTTTCCCCCCCCGCAATCCCCGTGACGCCACCGAAGCCTCACCAAAAAACCCCGGAAAAAAAAACTAAAAATTTAAAAATAAGGATTTAAACAAAGCAAAAAAATCTGTTTTTTAAAAAAAGGGGGAAATTGTGAAAAAAAATAAATTCAATTGAAGCAAGTCGTGCTAAGTGTTTCAACGGACTGCCGTTCCCCCGCGGGAAACAAATTGAGATGACGCCTTCAACCGACGACCCAGGGAGAGCACCGGGTGGCCAGCGGACGGGGGGCCCGCCGAAACGGCGGCGGCAGAAATTGGGAAAAAGCGGTGGTGTTCGTGTCGTACTGCCCCCGCGCAGATGCGCCCCCACTTCCAAAACGGCCGTGGCCGCTGGGGGAGGAGATATTCTCCGGATAGGAAGGGGGCCCCGGGCGCCGAAAACGGCGCCAAAAAACCGCCCCAAAAAAGTGGCCCCGCGCGCCGCCGCCAAAAGAAAGTCCAAAAGAAAGCCCAAAAACCCCTACACACCCGCAACCCCCCAAACATTAACGAACAATACACCTGCAACGAATGAAGCCGAAGGCACGCGCGCACGCCCAAAAAAGAAAGGCAGAACTAAAAAACATACACAACACACAAACATTTGACAGATGTGTAAAAACACACAAATACAAATTCCCAAAAACCCCCGCAAGACAAGCCCCAAAATAGACAAGCTCAATAAATAGAGCAGCAAAAATAATAAAAATCTAAAAAAATGTCTTTTCAACATTACCAGGGAAGGGAGCCTTAAAAGACAAAGAGACCATAAAACAACATCTGACAATCAATGCCCCCAACAACAACAAAACAGCAGTCTAAAACCCCAAAAAAATAGAACAGCGTGGATTCAAGGCCAGATCACATTCGTCCAACTGGGCGCAGCAGCAGCAATAAAAATGAAAATCCATGGTATTGCCACAAGCTAAATTAGCAACAAAACTGGGTCCGGGGTTCCAGTGTGGCACCCTTGGCCACAAAAAGGCCCCCCTGGCAGCCCCGCCAAATGTTTCATGGCATTCGCTATTAAAAGCAGATGTGGCGAGATGGATGAGTCCGAGGAGGATGAATTTTCGATACGGACTACCCATTCAGAACGCCAAAATTTAAAAAGGAAAACCCCGGGGCTGCAGATGAGGGGTTTGGGAGGGAAAAACACAGCAGCAGCATCTCAAAACATAACACAGCAGCAGCAGCAACAACAGCAGCCAGAGCAAGAGCAGCCAAAACCAGAGCAAAGCACAAAAACAAAACAGCGAGAAAAAACTGCAAAAAGTAGATTTAGTTATTTATATTGTAGATGTTGACGTTAAAAGCAATTTTCGTCAGTTAGGAAATCTATAAAAGTGGGACGTTGTGTTTACGTCCATTCGCATAACCCTTATATCCCCTATGTGGACGGGGCCCGCAGCGTGAGATCTGCAGCATGATTTAGGTTTATGTATAGGGCTGGGAAACATACATATGTACATAATTTTGCCCATTTTGTCGCTGCCCGGCAGAACCTTTATGTATACATTATGTATTTGGTAAGCTTATTCAAAACCGAAAAAAAAGAATTTTGAAACAAAGCCCAAAACGAGCAGAAGCTCAGTGTTATTATTTAAACCATGCAGGATTAATGGCGACTGAAAAGTGTCACAAACAAATTTTGAAATAATTGCAACATTAAAATAAAGCTCTTAAATTGGCAAATACAACACACTGAGTGATGCAGACAACCTAAAACTCCCCGAATATTCAGGGCACATAACAAATTATGTAAAAGAATGCCCCATTTGAAGGGCCCCCTGAAGGGAAAACTTTCCCAAAACCCTTAAAAAAGGCATTGTTCAATAAATCTATTGCAGTCCCCAGATTTTAAAAAAGAATTTTGAAATCACAGATGCAAGAAAAAGCATGGGAGCAGTTTTAACTAAAAACTATAATGGACCAACCCCATTGCATAATCAAGAGCATTACTAAAGGTGAAAGCAAAAGAGTACTACAGAACAAGAACTACAGCAATACTTTGGGGAAAACATTTTCACCATATATATATGGCAAACACTTTACGTTAAAACAGATCAAGACCCTTTAACATATTTATTTTCTATGGTAAATCCAATTTCTTAAACACGCATGCGACTCGAACGGGAAGAGTATGATTTTACGTTGAGTATCTGAAGGTAAAGAAAATTTTTGTGGCAGATGCTTTATCAAGGATAACAATATCCGATCTCATTGATTTGAATAAAAAAGTCCGAAAGTCACTACCAGGCACCAAAGTAGACAAAAATTTTCCCAAAAAATAAAAAGAATTTTCCCAAGGCAAAGTCTTAAAAAAGCTTCTAACCCCAACGTACAAGTCATCAAATGACGAGGAGAAAAGAGTGACCTTGCGAATAAAGTTTCCCACATGTTTATTGAAACATGGAAGAAAAAATTAAAGAATTAATGTTAGGATTTGTTCAAGGGAATTTTCCCGATTTAGGTCATTTTTTCCAAAAGGCTTGAATGGCAAGCCGGTGTTTTTAAAATCAGCCAATAAAAGTGGCCCCGAGCGAAAAGATTTTTTGAATCAATTTCAATAGATACTTTCAAAAAATGGGGCAAAAAAATTTTAAAAATCATTAAGAGTAGCGCTACTCAAGCCGGTGACCTCACCCAAGTTGAGGAAGAAAAAGAAGCTATACTCCCCAATTCCATGACGATCCAATTCAAGGAGGTCATACGGAATTAAAAAAAACAATTGCGAAAATAAGGAGACAATATTATTAAAAAACATGACTAAACATGAAAAAAAACAAAAAATGTCCAAATGCCTGACGCGAAAACACGAAGCATACAAGAGCCCGATAAAACCAGACCCACAATATCTTTTACAGGGATAGTAAAATTGGTCCATACCACGTTGGAAAAAATGGGAATGAATATGAATCACTTTAATAGGGATTTGACTAAGTATTTAGTAGCAATTCCCATTCCAAATAAGGGAAAACTGTCCAAAAGAATTCAATCTTTTTTTGGGGACGGTCCAATGAAGACGTTCATTACGGACATGGGAACAGAATATAAAAATTCAATCATTACTGACTTTAAATATTTAAAAATAGATAACATAACACTCGACACCACCCGACATTAGGTACCATTGAAAAAGTCATAGGGCATTCAATGAGTAATTTTGTTCATATATTTCGTAGATAAAAATGATTGGGACATATTTCAGTATTTCGTGATTTTTCAACACAACCCATCAGTAACTCATAATTATTGTCCATATGAACTAGTATTTGAACAAAACACCCCACCCAAAAAATTTAATAGCTTAAACACTATAGAACCTATATATAATATAGAAGAACCAAGGAAGAATTTTGATTAGAAAAGCATGAGGCTCGAAAATTTTTGAAAAAAAATAAAGCTAACAAAAAGAAATAAATGATAGGAAAGTATTAGATTTTAAAATAGAAATGGGGACCAAGTTTGAATGAAACAGGTCATAAATTAGAATCATCTTATAGGGCCCTTTAGAATTAGCATAGAAAAGAATAATAAAATAAATAATAAAGAATAAAAAAAAAAAACAAAATGTTCATAAAGATAGGTTAAAAAAGAAAAATAAAAATAAATAAAAAAAAAAAAAAATTTTTTTAAAAATTTAAAAACAACATAATAAATAAATTTTATAAAAATAAAAAAACATTAGTAACTATTTTTTTATTAAATAACTATAAATTTCGTTATTTTTTTAAAAGGGGGGGTGTAGCATGTTTTACGTTAAATAAGCATATGACCATCGTCAGGAAATATTATACCTATAACAGTACTTTTTCGCGGTTTACGTAAGCATTCCGCCCTAACCCTCATATGATCCGGGTATATGTGGACGGGGCCTGGCGTGAATCTGCAGCATAAATTTTGTTTTTGTATTTTGTCTGTATACATACATATGTAATATTTTAAGCCCCATTCTGTCGTGCTCTGGGAAAAAATTTTATTATACATTATGTATTTAGGGTAAGCTTACAAACCGAAAATAAAGAATTATTCGAAAACAAAAAAAGGAGCGAAGCTGAGTGTTATTAATTTTTAAAATCAGTAGGATTACAAATATATATATATATATATATATATATATATATATATATATATATATATATATATATATATATATATATATATATATATATATATATATATATATATATATATATATATTTTTTTTTTTTTTTTTATATATATTAATTTTTTTATTTTTATTTTTTTTTTCCATGTCATCGTCATCATCCTGGACACCCCTTTTCTGACTTCGTCGGGGGCCCATAGGTCAATGCCCCACCTTGGGCAGGTGGGCCGCGCGCCCCCTAAGGCAAGTATTTTTGGTTTGTTATATAAGTTTTATTAAAAATTTTTTTATTTATTTGTTAAATTTGTCGCCGATCTTTCGGGACGTCGTCATATTGACGCGAATTTTTTGATTCGTCCTTGCCCCGGCGGCAGCCCCGGTTTGAAGGAGGGGAGGCGCGTACAGCCCGGTAAGTGGTAATTTTGTGTTACCGTTTTTTTAATACGGCTAAAATTTCATGTTCAGCTCGGGGCCTTCAGCATCTGATCGCTCGGTGCTGATTCGTTTTCGTGGATCTGGTGTCGGCCCCTTTAGGCAGCCCTTTATTCTTATTGGCGTCGCTGTTGCTGATGCCAAGGATCCGGCGCTTGTTGAGCCTATCCCTTTCCAGTGCACGCGAATTTGCTGCGGCAGATTGCCGATGCTGCGCCATTTCTTCATGGATGTTGCTGTTCGTGGGATGCTCTCCGGCCGAGGCTCGCTTGCGCTGGGGCTTGCTCCTTTCAGATTTCGAGTTCGGTCAAAGGGGGGGCCATTTTATATGGCTTATAAGACTTTTTCGTCCTATTAACAGCAGCAGCTGCCGGGGGGGGGCTGACTCGCCGGGGCCTTGTTTTTTTCCCCCGGGTTTGCTGCTGTTGGGGGGCCCCTGTCTTGCCCAGATGGTCCCTTTTAGGGTTTTTATGGTTGTTCGCCAGCACAAAAGGCTATATGACCCCCGCAGCCGTGCTGCAGTGAAATTTATTTTTAGTTGTTTTTTTTTTTCCCTGAACCCATTGAAAAGGGGAAAATGGGGTATAATGTTTTTGTTGAAATGTTGTAAAAGGGAGAAGGAGGCGGGCAGCCCCCATAAAGTATAATTTTGACGGATGACAAGCCAAGTGGATTGTTTGCCCGTCTGCCCGTCTGTCCGTCCGTCCGCCCTTGTCCGTCTGTCCGTATGTTGAAGGGGTCGTTCTCAGAATAAAAGAGCTAGAGTTTTGGAAATTTTTTTGGACCGATAGCAGAAAAGATCATTGTTTCAGAAATTGATTACGTTATCGTTTTATTGTTATCGATTAAAACGAAAATCTAAATTGCTATAAAATTTTATCTAAATCATCTTCCTAGCTAGAGTCTTCAAATTTTGCATTTAGTTTTTGTAAGCCTTACGAAATTTTCGGGTTTTTTAAATTTTGGTCCCACGCCCCTTCGCCTCAAATTTGTAACCCCGATATCAAATACTAGAACTTGTGCTTTGGCACTAAACATATGTATGACATGATTACGCCCAACAAGTTTGATTAAAATCGTTTCTAGAAAAAAGGTTAAAACTTTTTAAACCCAAAACTTTATGCAAAAGAAAAGAACAGCGACGCAACGTTTGCGTTTGGGATGCGTGCGCCTGTGCGTGTGTTTTATTTTTTTGTAATAAAGGGCATATGCATTTTATATAAAAGAAATGGAATGCTTGAATAGCGGATTTCCAGGGTTCGTGAGCGCGCGAGGGGTCTCGACTAAGTTTTTTTACTTGTTTATTTTGTATTTGCGCCTGTCGCTGCTTCCGTCTCAACTGCTTTAGCCCCTTAGCAGCTTTATAAGAGAGCCTGACCGGGCTTTGTAGACAGGACACCCCTTTGTACTAATATGCTCGCCCCGCAATTGCGCATTTGGGGGCTGCCGTCTAGATTTAGTGCAGGCGGTCAAGCGTGCTCTTCTGCACTTCATACATCTAAATTGCCGACAAATAGTTTTCGTGTGCCCAAATGCCTGACAGCGATGGATTTGGGAGGATCGATGGGCCCAAAGCCTCCGCCCCTCCCCCTCCCCGCTTAGTCGGGTCCGGGATGCGGGGCAACCTTCCGGGGGGGGAGGGGTAAAGGGTTTAATGCCCCCTATATCTGGTGCGCTGTTGGTGGTATGGGGGTGCCATCTTTATTTGGGATCCAGATGGCCTCGTGGTTTGCATAACGCATTCTATACGAACCATCATTGACATTTTCTTGTATTTTCAACTGCTGGGTTGCGCAGCTTATCCAGCAGTGGTATATTTTCGGCACGGGGGGAAAAACAAAAGGCACTTCAGTTTTTAAATTTAATGGCTTTTTTGTTATCTTTTTGGGGTGCTGTTTCCCCCTTCACGGCAGGTAACCTTTGCGCTCAATTTCTTTCTGTTTTGGGTTTCCTGGCTGCGTTGTTGTTGTTGCTGCTGCTTTCGCGTTTTTTGTTGTTGCTGCTGTAGCTGTAGCGTGTGCTGCCCGCTTGATTTATCTGCAGCCTTTGGCGTAAACGTTTTTTAATTGTGGCGTTTTAAGGCGAGTCCCAGAAAGATCTTCTTCCTCGGGCTCGTCCATTTCGCCACATCACGCCAATGGCGATTGCCGTGCTGAAACTGCGAAGCTGCCATTGCTTGTGGCAGTTCATGGGGGGGAAGGTGGCACCTTGAAAGTCACCTTTTTACTTCAGATGTATTTAAATTTAAATTTAAGGAATTTAAATTAATGCTAAAGTTTCCTAATTGAGATTGCGCTTTCGCTTTCGCTCGTATTTGAGTTGCTTTTGTGTTTTTCTCTGTTTAGGTGAGCCTTCGTCTTTCGTTTTTTTTGGATTTTATTGGCGCCTTAATTGCGTTCTCATTATCGGCAGCTTTAGTTTGTATTTGATTTTCTTGCGTTTGCAGGTGAAAGAGTGTTTCTGATGTATATGTGTGGTTTAGTCTGCCCTTTTTCTTCTTATTTGTCTTTGATCATTTGTAGTGGCTGGTTTTGTGTGGCGCCTTCGATGGGTGTTGGGTTTTTTGTTGGCTTTTATTTGTGTTTGTTGTTGAGGCTGTGCGGGGCTCTCTGGGCCCCTGCATGTCGAGGCCCTCTTAATGATAGCGAGGCTGGGCGGGGTTGGTGAGTGAGCGGAAGGGTTTTTGAGGTGGCGCCCCTCTTGTTTGTGTTGGTGAGGACTTTTCACCACTTTTCCCTCCTTTTTTTGGGGGCCTGACGCTACTTTTGGCGCCTTTTTTGGCGCTTTCCGCCCTTTTGGGGGGCCCTTTAAAAACCTCTAGATACCATCTCCTCCAGCAAGGCAAGGCTTTCCCCCTTTTGTCGAAGAACGGGGGATGATTCGTCTGGATGGATCACTACCGTCCCAACCCGCTTGCCGGGGCGGGGGGTGATTCGGCCTCCTCGGCCAGTGGGCTCCTATCCCAAGTAGCAGTTCAATGGGGCGTCAGAATTATATTTGCCATCATATAGTTTTTGTCTGCTTTTATGCGTCAAAAAAATCCCGTCACCAGTATATGTTCGCCAAAATATATAAAAAAAATTTTTTATTCACTTTTTGTTTAAAAAATTTTTTTTTTTATTTATTTTTCACTTTGAATTTTTTTTTTTATATGTTTCCCCTTTAGAATTAATAAAAAATTTTTTGCTTTTTATTCACTTTAATTTTTTTCAATAGAGTCGTCTCGGGGTACAATGCGGTGTTCGCGATTGAAATGTGTTGGAGGAGCGCCGCAACCCAATCCGGCCCGACAGCGCCAGGGTTAGATTATGTTAAATCCACCCATTACCAGGTTTAAATTTCCCGGGTGCGAACGATTGGTTGTTGGCGCCTTGTTACTTGTGCCGGTCTGGCAAACCCGGCTCGGTGGTCGATATTTTATCGATGCCCTCTCAGGATCAGATATTGTTGTTGCTGATTTAGCTTTTGGCAATTTTTAAACCATCGACTTTGAATCTGTTATTGCTGCTGCCGGGCCAGCCACGATTTACTGCCCATTGAATCCACGCTGTGTCTGTTTTGGCGGGCCTTTTTGACTGCTGTTTTGGGTTTTTGTTTTTGTTTGGGCATTGATTTCAGGTTGTCTGTTATGGTCTCAAAAGTCATAGTGGCCCTACTTCCACTGATAATGTTTTGAAGTGAGACATTTGTGTTTAGATTTTATTATTTTTTCTGTCATGTTTGTGCGTGCTTTTTTGGGTTTCGCGGTATTTGCAATTTCGCTTGCGCCCTATTTGTATTTTTTGCACAAGTTTTATTTGTGTGAGCTTTTCGGATCAGTCAAGTGCGAATTTATGTGTGTGTGTGTGTGTGTGTTTTTTTTTTTATATTTATTTTTTTGTCTTAAAAAAAATACATCAAAAAATTTAGTAAAAATAAACCCGATGTTTTGGGGGCGCCAAAGCATTGCTTCGCAAGATTTTGGGTATTTTAAACATTAGTTGCTGGGTTTTGTCTTTCCCAACTTCGAAGCCCCCATTATTGGGGAAAACTGATTTGGAAAC